>RJWM01013651.1:0-20375 GCA_004363535.1 Dasyprocta punctata
AAAAAAAAAAAAAAAAAAGTACGGTATGAAGGTTCTTTATAAGATTTAAAATAGAACTATCATGATCCAAGAATTCTACTTGTTTCATTTTAAAGAAAATCAGTATGCACTCATGTGCATTGCATTATAAACAGTAATCAAGACATAGGATTTACTGAGGTAGGCGGAGCATTGTGAGTTCCAGGCCGGCTTGGGCTACGACGCCAGTGCAAGGCTGCCCTGAGCTACATAGTGCGACCCTGCCTCAAGAAACTAGAGCTGGGAGTTTGGCTCAGTGGCGTAAGCACCTGTGTGTCAGGTGTGAGGTTCTGAGTTCGATTCCTGGTGCCACCAAAAAAAAAATTATCAGACAAATGGAAAATGAGATATACATGTTATGTATAAGTACTACTATATATAATATATATACTACTAAGCCTTAAGAAGGAAAGCTTATTTGTGACAATGGAGATGAACCTGGAAACATTATATTGAATTTATTTTGGGGGGGTGGAGTTTTTTGAGACAGGGTCTCTGTAGTCCAGACTGACCTAGAACTCACTGTGTAGCCCAGGTTAGTCTCAACATTATGTTGAATTTTTAAAGCCAGAAACGGAAAGAAAATGCTGCGGGATCTCATTGATGGACTTTGCAAGGATCTCGTAAGCAGATAGTAGAATGCTAGGTTTAGGGAGTGTTGGCAAATGGAGAGATGTTGGTTAAAGGGTAAGAAGTTTCAGTTAGGATGAATAAGTTCTAAAGATTTGGTATACAGCATGGTGATTCTAGTTAGTAATGTGTAAAATACTTGAAATTTGCTGAAGATACAGATCTTATTCTCGCCATGAGAAAGTGGTAAGTTTTGAGATCATGAATACATTAATTAGCTTGATTTAATCATTTCACAATGTATATATATGCACGTATATTTGTATGTAAACATACAAATTTTGTCAATAATACCTTATAAAACAGGATTTAAAAATAAAGTTTTAACTAAGTCATGCCTCTCACTTTTGTCCTCCATAGATTCTTCAATATAATGATGTCATCATCTTTTGTCACCTTCTTGAAACCTGTCCTAATCTTGCCTCCATGTCTTTTCTCCTACATACTTCTCAGATGTGACATCAAATGGTCACACCATCCACCTTGCAGAGATAACAGGATAATTATGAGAATGTTTGGTACACAATGGCCAGAAGTAGGTAAACTTAGCCTAAATCCTGGAATGCTGTCCACTGCACCAAGCTGGCCTAGGGATGGGAGACATTGTGTTGGGCATATTCCCCACTGACTATCGGAGAAAGACAGTTCATTCCACCTGGTAGTTTGCACTACAGAAAACCTAGATGCTGCTATGGTGCTGGCAAGAGGGCTGTGCATTTTCTGTCTCAGTCATACCCTCAGCTATTGGCATTCATTACTATATCTTCTACGTTGATCATTCTGACCCTACTGGGTTGTAGTGATTTCCTATAGACTGGAATCCCAAGCATCTGTCAAAAGAAATTAACTAGACCAGACCCAGTGAAACAAGCCTGTAATCCTGGTTACTCAGGGGACTGAGGCAGGAGAGTCACAAGTTCTAGGTCAGCCTGGGCAACTAAGCTAGAACTCGTCTCAAAATGGAAGTAAAAAAGATGAGATTTGGCTCAGTGCAAGGCCCTAGGTTTCGTCTCCAGTATTGCACAGAGGGAAGGAAGGAGGGAGGAAGGGAGAGAGAAATCAGGACAAAATGAACCTTTCAAACAATTCCTAAATTTTGGCAGATTTCCTGGGTTTTTGACAAACAGCATCTAAAAATCCACTTTTTGGTATCACACTAGATAATTTCTCCCTATCTCCCATAAAATAATGTGTGCTTGTTAAATCCCAAAATACAAAGCAATCTCTAGATTACCCATAGTGAATTCCAAAGATAAATGGCTACAATGAGCTGGTGAGTTTATGGAGTACCTAATATGTCAAGTTAACTATGTATTACTGCCAACTGGGTTTTAGAACATGTGCTGCTGAAGCCAGCACAGCCAACTCATTTTTATGCAGCAAAAAGCCAGCAATATAATGCTCAAACCTGGGAAACAAATATCCTTAGGATGAAGATTCTAGTTGGAAGATTGTAAACCACAAAAGAATCCTCAGAATTTTTTAGAAATTTTCGGGGAAGTGGTGTTGAATATCAAACTCAGGGTCTGGCACCTGTTACAGTCTACCACTGAGCTATACCTCCAGCCCTTTTCACCACAGGCCTCATTTCCTGCTCATAGAAAGGACTGTTGTGTGACAGTGGTTGACTATATGTTGAAAGGGAAAAAATTGTAAATGTCATAGTGCTCTAATTTGTGTCATGGAAGATACTAAAGATGCTTGAAATAAATACATCAGCAATGAAGTTCAACCAGTTGATTATATATCCTGACCAGCGATTAAGCAATTCCAGTAAGAGGATAAAAGGTAGAAAAAGTTAAGTATAAAACTGTATCTCAAGTTTTTATATCAGTTTTTCCCCAGAATTTTAGGTATCACCTTAATAGTTCCAATATAGACTTACTATATATTTTATTTTGTATCATTTTAGCTTTAGTGATATGTTTCCTGAGGATTAATATAAATGTCAAGAGTGTGTGAGATGCTTTTAAAAAATCTATCTCTTGGTCAACTGGCATATAAGTAAGAAATTAAGTGATCTATCTTTGTAAGAATAATTTCATTGCTATTAGCCCCGAATAGCTCAACCACTTAGATCTTTTGATGCCTACTAGCTTCATTCTAAGGCAGATGTTCTGTAAAGGACCAACACATGGTACATGTTTTAGGTTTCTGTGGGCCATGTAGTTTCCATTGTAACTATGATCTCTGCCACAGAAGCACAAAGGCAGCCATAGGAGAATGAGCATGGTTGGATACTAGTGCAACTTTATTGGCATGGACATTTCAACTTTATTGGCATGGACATTTAAATCTCACGTAATTTTCACATCATGAAATAATCCCAGCTCTCTGGGAAATGACCTGGGCAACTTAGTGACATAGCAAGACCCTGTCTCTGAAAATAAAAAAGGTCTAGGGATGTAGTTCAGTGCAAAAGCCTTGGGTTCAACCCCAAGTACCACCAAAAATAAATAAATAAATAAATAAAAATGTAAAGCTGGTCACAGCGGTAAGCACCTGTAGCCTCATCTACTCAGGAGCCTGAGGCAGGAGGGTCTCAAGTTTCAGGTCAGCCTAAGCAATTTAGATCCTGCCTCAAAATAAAATTTGAAAAGGCAGTACATGTAGCTCAGTGGAAAGGCACTTGCCTAGCATGTCCAAGTCCCAGGGTTTAATCCCTCTGGTACTAAAATAAACAAACAAAAGGGTAGAAAACATTTTTAGCTTTTGGGTCACAGAAAAACAGGCATTTGGATTTATTAAAAAAGAGGGCTGGAATAACTTGAAGACTGTAGTCTGACAATCTCTAATGAAGTTGTAGGTAAACTTCTCCCTTAAAAGAATGAATAAGAACCTTTGCTTGACATTATCAACATAGCATATATTCTTTATATCACAGTATTGCTGTCCAGAGCTAGTATTTGGGAAACTCTGGAATTTTTTTTATAATTCCTCCTCTCTTCCAGAGAGCTCCCTTCCCCCTCTCTTTTCCCTACAACCCTGAGGCCGCCGAGGTGCATTCCTCCAGGATGGCCCACACCTCTATTTCAGACCAGGAGTTCTTAACCTGATGCCGGAGCCCCATGAATTCAATGCAGACTTGGCAGGGTCAGGGTGGGAGTGTATTTCTGGAGGAATGGTCCATACTTGTAATGTACTGTCAATTAACTCATGGACAAAAATTTATTTAAAGCTGCTGCTTGATTTCTGTAGCATTCTTCAAGTCCAGCTGTGCAGTTTCCCATGTTGCAGAACCATGGATTTCTCTTTTCAAAGTGAAATTGTTAAGCTAAGGAATTCCTGTGGCCTCCTTTCTCATCTTTTTGATGTATGTGCACTCTTAACAGTGTCCTACAAATGATATTCAAACACAGAGCTTCACTGATGGAATTATAGGTATCTGGTAGAGTAGGGCTCTTGTGGTCGCCAGAATGCTGTGTACAGTGCTTAGACCTGCCCAGGCCTGCTGTGCTCTCCCATCTTTCATTTACCTCCTCCATTTACTTTTCTCCTTCTTTCAATTATCTTGTTCTAGGGGAAGAAAAAAGAATTAAGATGTTTTAGATATATGTATACAACTCTCCATGATGAATATATTTATCATGTACTGAAAACGTGTTAATAAAAGTTGTAAAATTAAGCTGGGCGTGGTGGCATACACCTTTAATCCCAGCACTTGGGAGGCTGAGGCAGGAGGATAGTTGTGAGTTCAAGACCAGCCTGGGCTACAAAGTGAGTTCAAGGCCAGCCTGAACTGCATAGTGAGACCCTGTCTCAAAAAATAGGGCTAGGGATTTAATTCAGTGGCGTAAGCACCTGCCGGGCAGGTGTGAGGTTGTGAATTTGATCCCCAGTACCCCCCAAAAAAGTTGTAAAATTAAATTTAAAATATTGAAAAGATTTCCTTCTTTCGACAATTTACATTTTCCCCCCAAGAGTAATTGTTCTGGGTTGTTTCTGTTTGTTTGTTTAAGACAGGTTGTCACTGTGTAGTTCCAGCTGGCTTTGAATGTACTATGTAGTCCAGGCTGGCCTTGAAGTCATGGTGATCCTCCTGCCTCAGCCTCCCAAATGCTAGGATTACAGGCATGTGCCACCATGTCTGGCTCCCCTAGAAAGAAACTGATGAGTTATACTTCCTCCCTTGAACTTTTGTCCCTATCCTATCACACCTTGTGATGATTACTTTTTCCTCCTTGCTGAAACGAAATACCCAACACCCAGAATTAAGGGAAGAAAGGTTTATTTAGCTCATAATTTGTGGAGGTTTCAGTCCATAGTCAACTGGCTCCAAGGCAGAGTGGCATGGCAGAGGGGCAGCTGTTCATGGTGGCAGAAGACAGCAAAAACAACAGGAGCAAAAGGGAGGAGCAAGTAGAAAGAAGACTGTCCCTTATATTGTATGTAGGCCACACCCACCCTAGGGTGGGCATAGCACTCACACCCATAATCCCAGCATTGGACCATTAAACAATCACAGACTCTAGAAGCTTGCCCCCATGACTGTCTGAGGCTTTGTGGGGACATCCAGACAAACCATAACACCCCTCTTGCCTTGTAATGCTGTAAATTCTAGCTAATGTACCTGTCTTCCTCTGACAGGATCCTAGGGAGCAGAGACTGTCTTGTTTAGTTTTATCCTCGGTGGTTTGTATACACAGCTGGTTCACAGTAACAATTTGATGAAGATCTGAGTAAAATATTGACCTGTCCCAGCTCTACACACACGTCTATGTGATCCCAGAGCCTAAAGGCAATTTCTAATAAAGTCGATTCATTATTTACAATGTCCTCACCTGCCATTGACAAAAAATTCATCTATTCACAAACCAGACACGTCCAGCCCCAGACAGAGGCAGTTAGTTCATGTATGTACATGACTTGTAAAATTCTAAATATTTCTAATGTAGTAGTTCATCACTGTATCATAGCAGCAAAGGAAGCACTAGTCTATTTATTGACTCTTTATCAGTAATTCATAGCCATTTTGCTTCAAAAGCAAAACCCATTGTTCAGGAAGAATCACCTTCTATAAGCATGGGTTGGATACCCAAAACTATTAAATACCTGACTCTTCAATAAAACAAATTATGAGGAAAGATGTTTCTTCAATTCAAAATTACTTGAATATATAATATTTTTAGCCAGAGAGCTAAAACTTCAGGATTTACCATCTTTCCATACCAGTTCTTACCAGTTCTAAAGTATCTTAATAGTGTTTTTACAAGATCTAGTAAATAGTAGAGTTTCAGGATTACATTACCCAATTTTACTCATTCCCGCCCTCTTTTTTTTTTTTTTTTTTTTTTTTTTGTGGCACCCACCGGGGATCCAACTCACAACCTCATGCCTACCAGGCAGGCACTTAAGCTGCTGAGCCAAACCCCCAGCCCCAGTTTTTTGAGGCAGGGTCGCACTACATAGCCCAAGCCGGCCTCGAACTCACAACGCTCTGCCTACCTCAGCCTCCCGAGTGCTGGGATTAAAGGCGTGTGCCACCACTCCCAGCTCCAGCCCTCTTTTTAAAATTTACTTTCTCTAAATTGTGCGAGTGTGTGTGTGTGTGTATGCGCGTGCGTGTGTGTGTGTGAGAGAGAGAGAGACAGAGAGAGAGAGACAGAGACAGAGAGAGAGAGAGAGACAGAGATGACTGTAAAGCCAGTAAGAACGCAGTACCCATGCAGAAGAAGCTCAGCGTGACTGCGGTCTCCATCAGGAGGATGGTTTCTGTTCACTGTCTGTCTGCCTCCCCCCACCCCAGACTCACTATTTTACTCTCTGGTAAATCTTTACTGCCTAGAATAGACTCGGGTAGAGCAGATGCTTAATAAATATTTGATGAATGGATGATTGCAGAGGAGATAGTGTCTCCAGTACAACATTCATCCAATTTCACCTTTTCATTCCTATCCCCTGTGGATGAGATCAGGTTGGCTTCAGGGCACAGAAAAGTTGTTTATCCTCTAGGATCACTACTAAAGCTTTCTTAAATGAGTATATCCCTAACTCAGCCACTGGTAATAAAACAGATTTTTCAAATACTTTGATGGCAAATCTTACTAAGAAACAAATTTTACATGAGAATACAGTATATACAATCTCACCTCACATATCTGAAACTAAAGTTTCACAAAACAATACTTCTGCATGTTTTTTTAGCTTTTTTTTTTTTTTTTTTTTTTTTTTTTTTTTTTTTTTTTTTTTTTTTTTTTTTTTTTTTTTTTTTTTTTTTTTTTTTTTTTTTTTTTGTGGTACCGGGGATTGAACTCACAAACTCACGCCTGCCAGGGCAGGTGCTTAAGTCACTGAGCCAAACTCCCAGCCCTGGTCTTTTGAGGCAGGGTCGCACTATGTAGCTCAGGCCGGCCTTGCGCTTGCATTGTAGCCCAAGCCGGCCTCGAACTCACAACGCTCCTCCTACCTCAGCCTCCAGAGTGCTGGGATTAAAGGCGTACGCCACCACGCCCGGCTTCCTTTTTAGCATTTTTTATCTGGCTGTTGTTAACTTATTTGCTGGTTCCAGACCACCACTAATATCATGTACAACTCACTAATAAATCAGTACCTGGAACTTGGAAGACACAGGCATCAGCCCTGTGTTCACTATCACTGAGTGTCAGCCAGTAGAAGCCTATAGTAAGGCAGAGCTGGTAGGAAAAAGAAGCACAGAATTTCTAGCAGAGTCTTTAGCGCAAATTCTAGTTATGGAACTAGGGGAAATATCTCAGCCTCAGTTTCCTGGAGAAGTATCTTGTGTTCTTGTGAGGACTAAATGATAATGTGTATCAGGGTTTCTCACCCTCAGCATGTTGGGCTGTGCCTTGTAGGATGTTAAATAACATTCTTGGCTTCCACCCACTAAATGCCAGTAGCATACTCTTTGGTTTTGAGAACCAAGGAATGTCTCTGGATATTACCAAATCTCCCCTGGTTGAGAATCAATGGTGTTTATAGTGTCTGCCACATCTTTGGCCACCATTGTTCCCCTAATATTTCCTGCCTTGGTGCACCACCACGCCTGGCTTATTTCTTCATTTCTACTGATCTTTAAGAGGCCAGAGTGAGTTGCAGAGGCAGTAGGTATTGTGGGATGCTGCAGTGACAGGAAAGGAAAGAGTGCCAAGCAGAGTGTCTACTCTCAGAAGCCAGGACATGAGACTGTAAAGGCAGGAAAACAAGCGTGAACTGTGGCAACCAGTCCATCACAGGGGTGGGATTAAGTTTAGAGATGTGGGGACATCATCCAGCAGAAACAGAACACTGCACCAGGGGCTGTGAAAGGGTAGCAGGAGCAAAGCTGAAAGTGGATGACAATGTACCAGAGCAGAAAGTGGCATACGCTTGGCTAAGAAGTCAACTCCAGACCTAGGACAGAGCTCACTGTTTCCAAGGGGATCAGGATTCATTTCTTTCTTAGCCCCTGTGTTAGTGGACATATTCCCTTGGACAGTAAGAAGTAATGTTTTAATTGTACAAAATCATAGTAAGGAAAAGATGAGAAAACTCAGCATTAAATCAAATCAAAAGTTGATTTCTATTTATAGTTCTTTTTATTTATAAAGACCAATTACTCACATTGCATTATTACCAGCATAGTTAATATCCTTTATTAGGCATTTACATTTTTTACTGAGCATCAGAATGCCTAAGATCATATGATATAATGTGAAAACAAAAAATGTTGATTTTCTCAAAATATTTCATCACTTTTTATAGAATATTGTTTGAAAATATTTTTAACCCATAAATTTTTAAGTTAAATTGTGGGGTTAGATAATAAAAGCTTTATGTAGGTGCAGGCAAATAAGAACATATTATACAGTTGCATTTTTATATTCATTCAAATGCCCACAATAATATATATGCTTCTTTTCTAATATATGCTCAAGTATGTGAATTTAAACCCCCAGGAATACAAAGACTATAAAAAGGTGTCACAATTATTACCATAAAACTGGCAACTCTCAAGGGGAAAAGCACTTAATGTAGAAAACACTAGTAATCTTATAAATAGAGAGCTGGTGGAATTTTCTATAAAGTTAGTTACTTCAGTGGGGAAATAAAGACCTATAATGAAGTAATACCAAACGTGCATTGTGGACAATGAACAGTTGTCAGATAAGCCAACAGAAAACTTGCCAAAATGCCAATTAAATACCATCAAGAAAGCACAGAAATTCCCACTGCCTACAACATATGCCTCTATAAACCACATAAGGCTTGGCAAACCATGGATGAGTTCACAACTCCCAGAGCGACTAAATAGAAAGCTTATGATTTAGAAATGCACTCTCCCCGGGCGTGGTGACGCACGCCTTTAATCCCAGCACTCGGGAGGCTGAGGTAGGAGGAGCGTTGTGAGTTCGAGACCCGCTTGGGCTACAATGCGAGCACAAGGCCGGTCTGAGCTACACAGTGCGACCCTGCCTCAAAAAACTAGGGTCGGGAGTTTGGCTCAGCAGCTTACGCGCCTGTCAGGCAGGTGCGAGGTTGTGAGTTCAATCCCCCGTGCCGCAAAAAAAAAAAAAAAGAAATGCACTCTCATGTCTTCTTCTGTTGTTTTTTTTGTTTGTTTGTTTTTGTTTTGTTTTTTTTGGTGGCCCTAGGGATTGAACGCACAACCTTGCGCCTGGCCAAACTTCCCGTCCTAGTTTTTTGAGACAGGGTTGCACTATGTAGCTTAGGCCGGCCTTGCGCTTACGTTTTAGCCCAAGCCGGCCTCAAACTCACAATGCTCCTCCTACCTCAGCCTCCCAAGTGCTGGGATTAAAGGTGTGCACCACCACGCCCGGCTTATTTCTTCATTTCTACTGATCTTTAAGAGGCTGGAGTGGGTTGCAGAGGCAGTAGGTATCATAGGATGCTGTAGTGACAGCTTCTAAGACCGCCCTTAAGGACTCTGCTCCCATAGTTACACCCTTAAATAGTCCCTCCCCACATTCTACCAGCAAAAATGGTCTGTCTCTTCCAAGACTGGATTATAGAAAGTTTCAGTTTCTCTCTTGGGTGCTCTCCACCCTACCCTTAACCTTTACAAAGCCCTTCAGGTCCTCGTCGTGATTCGGCAACTTTATATTTGAAATCCTATGGAAAATTTACTGGAATTCTAGTGAGTTAATCCCAATCTACCACTTCCAGTGCAACCCACAGCAAGAATAAAGATATATTTATAGTTATGGGGAGCCAAGGGAGTCCTAAGGCTGGCCAGGATGAAAGTTCGTCAGAACAAAGGCCTTGATCCAGGGGCCTAACCTGAATTTTATTAATTCGTGAAGAAGGGAGTGGTTTGAGAATGAGTGACTGTTAGAATGGTGAGCACTTTGTGAGTACTGTGAGCTGGGCTAGCTAGGAGGCCAGAAAGCATCTCTGCAACATGCAGAGAGAAGGATATACAGAAAGACCAATCTGCAGGACACAATTGAGGTAGCATTTAGTGTATAGGGTGCTGGTGCTTCAGCTCTGGTGTTCAAACTTTTCTGCCCTGGAAAGTCAGAGCCTCTTATCTTGTGGCTCAAACCCAGTTGGCAGCCCTGGAGTGGTGGCTCTACATCCCCTCTGGCTGAACCATGTTTTGGGAGTCATGGGGCAGGGAAACAGGACTGTCACCTAGCTTTAAAGATTATGTATCAGCACCTCAGCCAGCCCTATTTACATTGCTTAGAGTGAATTGAAGGCAAAAGGAAATGGCTTAGCCAGCTCTGTACGTATCAGTACATGGAGATAATTGCTCTTTGTTCAAAGAGAGCCATCCAGGTGGTTCTCCACACAACCTCAAATCACTTGCTTGCGAGCAAGCAAGTTACTAAGGAGTCTTACGGAGAAGATCACCTGGTCAGGAACTGAAACCAACAACCAATGAAGAATCAAGGCCTGCCAACAACTGCCAAAGAGGGTGAGCCTGAAAGATGATTCCCAGCCCAAGGCAAGCCTCAAGATGGTCGTGTCTCCAGAAGACTGCTTGACTGAATCCTCTTGAGAAGCACCCCAACTGCCTCGCTAAGCTACTCCTGAATTTCTGACTCCAAAACTGTGTGTGAGGTAATAAATATTTGTTGTTTTAACCTGCTGAATGTGGAGGTAATATGTTATGTAACAAAAGATAACTAATACAGACAGTTTCCGCAATGGACTGAATTTTATGTCTTCCCCAGATTTGTCTATTGAAATCCTAACCTGCAAAGTAATGATACTAGGAAGTGCAGCCCTTAGAAAGTAACTAGGTCACAAGTGCTGAGCTCACTTGAAGGGGTGAATGCCCTTACAAAAGAGACCCAGAGAGCTCATTTTCCCTCCCCACCAGATGAGGTTACAGAGAAAAGATGGCTGTCAACAGGCCAGAAAGGTCTGGCCCTCACAGACCCTGAATCTGCTGGTTCTTGACTTTCCAGCCTCCACAAGTATAAGAAATACATTTCTGTTATTTATAAACCATCCAGCATTTGACATTTCACTATAGCAATCCAAACAGACTAAAGTTTTCCTTATCTTTCACAAAGAGAGCTCTTGGAAAATTGTATGAAACTAGTTTTGCTAACCTGGTAAACCATCAGCATGGGAGTGGGCAGGATAGAAAATCAGGCACATGAATAATCAATCCTTCCAGGAGAAACAGTACCTCATTAGATGATTCTGATGTTGCTTATCCTTCTATTGAAGTACTAACATCCCTGTCAGTCTTCAAAATATTCTCACCCAACCCCAGAAACTATACAAGATTTAGAATGTCTGCAGAGACAAAGGAAAGAAAAAACACTTAAGCAGTTTCTCTCAGCTGTCTTCAAGGGGTTTGTAACTCAGCCATAACTCTCACTGAATTCCTACTTTTTTTTTTTTTTTTTTGCGGTACTGGGGATTGAACTCACAACCTCGCCCCTGCCAGGGCAGGCGCTTAAGCCACTGAGCCAAACTCCCGGCCCTGGTTTTTTGAGGCAGGGTCGCACTATGTAGCTCAGGCTGGCCTTGCGCTCGCGTTGTAGCCCAGGCCGGCCTCGAACTCACAACGCTCCACCTACCTCAGCCTCCCGAGTGCTGGGATTAAAGGCGTGGGGCACCACGCCTGGCTGAATTCCTACTTCTATAACACTATAAATGATAAATAAAAGTGAGGTTCTGTTATGATTTATGTCTAGATGTCTCCCCAAAGCCTCATACAATCACAGGGCTTTTTCAGAGGTGGTTGAGTCTAGTGTGTGATGCCGAGATTAAGGGTGCGTGATTACTAAATTGATCCACTCATTGGTCTGGCATCACCCTAATCCCAGTAGTTTGGAGCAGAGAAAAGGGGCAGAAAGACACCATTAACATCTCTTGTTGTCTTGTTATCTTCTGACCACCATGAACTGGTTCTCCTTTGTTGCTTTTGCTCTCTTGTGGGCACCATGAACTGTCCTTCTCTGTGATGGCCCTCTGCCAAGCTACGCTGCCTTGGAGCCAACCAATTAAAGACTGAAACCTCTACAAACTATGAGCCAAATAAACCTTTCCCCCTTTAACTGTGGGTGTCAGGTATTTTTGTCTCAGCAACAAGAGAAAAGTAACTAAGATGGGTTCTAACTACACATGCCAGCAAATATCCAACACCAGGGAAATGAGAAATTATGGCACAGGTATATTATGGGCTCTTCACATACCCATTTGAAAGAATCTTGATGAAGATCCCTGAATTACAAAAAAGAACACAGTAGGTATGCTGGCACACACCTGTAATCCCAGCTCTTGGGAGGCTGAGGCAGGAGAATACCTGTGAGCTCAAGGCCGGCCTGTCTCAAAACACAAAAAATAAAAAAATGAACAATGAAAGCATGAAATGTTGTATACAAAGTTTCACTGTCTTTTTTAAAGACTATTTTGTCTCAGCAACTGTTTAATTACTTTATATTGTCATCGAGTACTGGAAGCCAAGTTAGTGTCATCTTTACCTTTACCAATTACCACCTTCACCACAGGTATATGGAAAAATTAAAATATAAACTAGAGAAAAATCCTAGAGAACTAGGTTTTATGCAAAGTAAAAAAGATAAGCTTGGAGCCGGGTGTGGTGGCACATGCCTTTAATCCCAGCACTTGGGAGGCTGAGATAGGTGGAGCGTTGTGAGTTCAAGGCCAGCTTGGGCTACAACGTGAGCAAGGCCAGCCTGAACTACATCTTGTGACCCTGCTTCAAAAAACTAGGGTCAGGAGTTTGGCTTAGTGGCCTAAGTGGCTGCCTGGCAGGCACGAGGTTGTGAGTTCAATCCCTGGTACTGACCAAAAAAAAAAAAAAAAAGGTAAGCTTGTCAACATTGGTAGCTATTAGTATAAGCACTTGCACTGATAATTCTTCTACAAGCAAAGTAGGTGGGGTTGGGGATGTGGCTCAGGGGAGAGCACTCACCAGAGGTGGGAGGCACTAGGTTCAACCCCAGCACCACAAAAATTGATAAAAGCAAGCGAGATGTGGCAGCACATCCCTGTAATCCTAGGACTCTGGGAGGCTGAGGCAGGAAGATAGCTAGTTTGAGCCCAGCCCAAGAAATTTAGAGACTTAATGAGATCCTATCTCAAAGTAAAAAAGGGGTGGGGATATAGCTCAGAGTTAAGGCCCTCCCTCCACACATGGTGGTGCATGCCTGTAATCCCAGCACTTAGGAGGCTGAGGCAGGAGGATCACAAGTTTGAGGCCAACCTGTGCTACATAGTGAGGCCTTGTCTCAAAAGAAAAAATAAAGAATCAAGGCCCTGTTTCAAAATAAAATATAAAAGAAAGCTAGAGATGTGGCTCAAAAGGAAGGCCTGGGGTTTAATTCGCATTACCACCCAAAGAAAGAACACAAATGCAAAGTGGCCCAAGTCGTACTTGGAAGCATTTCTAACAACCATCCCCCCATTTTAAAATTTTTCAATCTCAAAGGTAATAGAATTGATTGTAAAAAAAAAAAAAAAAAAAAAAACGATGCTTTTTTTAAAATAGAAAATAAATGTTTATTCTGATTCAGAGGTAACTTTTACAAAATGTTCTTTGATGACAATTTCAACAGCAATGGGGTGCTGACAGGCTGGGTCCTGGATGTTCAGGCAGTGTGGGAGGAAGCAGAAGGGCAGCCATGGGGGACAGGCCCAGGAACTGAGAAGGAGAGTTTGAAAAAGAGGGGCTGGGGCTTTCCATCAAGGCCAACTTGGCACACCACTTCCTGAGAAGACTCCTAAGGCACAGGAAGTGGAAATGGAGGTAACAAAGAAAGACTGATACGGGAAGGCAAACTGAAGGGAGAAAACACTACATCCAAACGAAGAATCAGGGTTTTTCAGGGGGAAGCAGGGCCTTTCTCACTCCATTGCCCAACTGCAGCACAGGTCCAGCTTATACTTCGTCTGGGAAGAGATCCAAAAACCTGAGGAAGTGAGCCTGAAATTCATCAGAGACAGGTCATTAAAGTAGGCTTCTAATTCTTTCACATTCCCCAGTCAAAATAGGAAAAGTAATTGATGTATTTGCAGATCACTGTACCAAAGATACTGAAAGACAGAAGCCTAAGAAAGAACTGATGGATTCCAAGAAAAATTAAAAATTAGCGCACATGCTAGTTAAGACCCCAATTCACTTGTTTGTTTGTTTTTTGTGGCACTGGGGATTGAACTCACCACCTCACGCCTGCCAGGACAGGCGCTTAAGCCACTGAGCCAAACTCCCACCCCTGGTTTTTTGAGGCAGGGTCGCATTATGTAGATCAAGCTGGCCTTGCGCTCCCGTTGTAGCCCAAGCCGGCCTCGAACTCAAACGCTCCTCCTACCTCAGCCTCCCGAGTGCTGGGATTAAAGGCGTGCACCACCACACCCGGTCACCCCAGTTCTTTTTTATTTTTATTTTGAGACGGGTCTTGCTAAATTGTTCTACTTGTCACTTTCTCATTGCTGGGACACAGTGCCCACCCTCCACAGTTTAAAGGAGGAGATGTTTATTTTGGCTCATGGATTTTAGAGGTTTCAGTCTGTGGTTGGTTGGCTCCAAGGTGGAAAAGGCCTGGCAGAAAGCATGGTGGCAGAAAAGTGCTCATTCTGTCACAGCCAGGAAGCTGAGAGGGATAGGAGGAGCCAAGGACAAGAACACAGCCATTTCCTGTCCCCAGTGATATACTTCCTGTCCTCAGTGATCCACCTCCAACTAGGTCCTGCCTCCTAACAGCATGTTGAGCAACTGAATTCACCAATGGGTGAATACAGTGCCCCCATGATTCAGTTACCTCCCAAACACAGGAACCTTTGGGGGGACATCTTAGAGCTAAACTGTACCAGTTGCCCTGGTGAGATTTAAACTTATGACCCTCCTGCTTCAGCCTCCACCCAGCTGAAAACAGTACTTTATGTGAATATTTTTGCATATATCCTATCACTTTGATGTATTTTTAAAAATTCTCAGAAATGAGTTCAGTTGTTCAAGAACTATAACATTTTATTTTATTTTATTTTTTGAGGCACTGGGGATCCAACTCACAACCTTGTGCCTGCCAGGGAGGCGCTTAAGCCACTGGGCCAAACTCCTGGATCTACATTTTTTTTCTGAGGTAGGGTTGCACTACATAGTTCAGACTGGCCTTGCTCACGTTGTAGCCCAAACCAGCCTTGAACTCACAACGTTCCACCTACCTCAGCCTCCCAAGTGCTGGGATTAAAGGCGTGCCCCACCACGCCCGGCAACGTTTTATATTTTAAAAAAATAACTGAACTTTATTTTTTCAAGGCCCCTCCCATCTGGGAGTAAAAATTAAATCTCAGTCAATGAAATTCCATTGTCTTTTTCTTTTCTTTCTTTCTTTTTTTTTTTTTTTTTTCCTGTTTTTTTGAGACAGTCTCCCTATGGAGTTCAAACTGGCTTTGAACTCACTATGTAGCCCAGGCCGGCCTCAACTCCGGGGAGTCCTCCTGCCTCAGCCTCCTGAGGGTTGGAATTATAGGCATGTGCCACCACGCCCACCCCATTGTCCTTTTTCTGTTCAGGTTGAGGCAGAGTGAGGGGGAAGGGTGGTGAGGATGGGGTGGGAAGGCTGGTGTCTGGTCTGAGTTTATTTTCATCTGATCACAATGACTCTTCACTTTTTGGATCTTAAAGGTCTTTTTCTCTTCCACTGATATAATGACTACCACTTACGAGGTAAGGAAAGAGCAAAGAGTTCTAGACAAGGTAGGAACATCTCAAACATACTGTAATCACGATATTTTCAACTGTGTGCTGTTCCATCATATGGATGTTGTAATTTATTTAACTACCTTCTATAATTGAGCATTATTTTGTGTGTGGTGCTGGGAATCCAATGCCATACCAAGAGCTATTCCCCAAATTCTTTATAAGGCATATTGTTGGCTTCCTGTTACGGTTAAAATACATTTTGTCCTCTCCAAAATTTGTGTTGGGATTTAATTTTCCTTAGGAGACATTAAGAGGTGGGACCGGATGAGGCTTTAAGAGATGATTAGGGCCGGGCGTGGTGGCGCACGCCTGTAATCCCAGCGTTCAAGAGGCTGAGGCAGGAGGATCGTTGCAAGTTCAAGACCAGCCTGGGTTACAAAGTGAGTTCAAGGCCAGCCCTGTTTCAAAAAAAAAAAAAAAAAAAAAGAAGAGGTGATTAGGTAGCTGAGTGTGGTGGCGCACACCTATAATCCCAGCACTTGGAAGACTGGAAGACTGAGGCAGGAGGAGTGTGGCAAATTCAATGCCAGCCTGAACTGCACAGTGAGAACCTGCCTCAAAAAAAAAAAAAAAAAAAAAAGAGGTGATTAGGCCTCTCCCCTCAACAATGATTAATCCATTCATGGGATTGATGGGTTAATGGTTTAATGGGTTATTTCAAGAGTGAGTCTGCTATAAAAGCCACTTTGTCTAGGTCTCTTGAGTACCTCCTTCACTTGCCATGTGATGCCCTGTACTACTTGGGGACTCAGTCAGCAAGAGTGCTGTCACCAGACATGGCTTCTTGACCTAAGACCAGACCTGTGAGTCAAAATATACATCTTTTCTCTGTCACTTTCTCGGTCCATTGTGTTATTAGCAACAGGAAACAGATTTAGGATATTAAGGCTTCAAGTACAGTTGTTACATCAATAGCCAAGTGTGTGAGGTGGCACACACTTTCAACCTCAGCACTCAAGAGGCTGCGTTAGAAGATTCTCCCCAAGTTTGAGGTCAGCATGGGCTGCACAGTGAGTTCAAGACCAGCCTAAACTACATAGGGAGATTCCATCTCAAAATACAAAACAAATAAATTGCTACACCATGGGATAAGCATACTTTTAAGAATTACAAAGCATAATGTCAAATTATCACGGAAAGATTATAGGAATATATACCTTTATTCTCCATGTGAATTCCTATTTGTTAGTAAACTCCACATATTTTTGCTCTTTATTTTTTTTATTTTTTGCGGCACCAGGGATCAAACTCACAACCTTGCACCTGCCAGGGCAGGCGCTTAAGCCAGAGCCAAACTCCTGGCCCTGGTTTTTTGAGGCAGGGTCGCACTGTGTAGCTCAGGCTGGCCTTGCGCTCGCGTTGTAGCCCAAGCCGGCCTCGAACTCACAAAGCTCCTCCTACCTCAGCCTCCCAAGTGCTGGGATTAAAGGCGTGCACCACCACACCCGGCTTTTTGCTCTTTAAAAATAGAAATAAGAAGTTCTAAAATTGATATATGTTAGTTATAAAAAATAATTCTAGCTATACAAAGTAGAATCGGGAAAAAGTGAAAATTCTCTTCCTCTCAACTCTGCTTCCTGTTGTTTTGGCAGTATCTTTCCAGGATTTTTCAGTTAGTAAGTACAGGGCTAGATGACAATGGGATAGAGAAAAAACAGCAGTGAAGCATCATAGACAGAAGTTTGCATATTGATTTTAAGAATAAAAATAAGAATGTATATATAATCTAATATATATATATTTTTTTGTGTGTTTGTTTGTTTTTTGTTCTTTGAGACAGGGTCTTCAGGGTCTTGCTATGTAGTCAGGCTGGCCTTGAACTCACTGTATAGGTAGCCCAGGCTGACTGAACTTGCAGCAATCCTCTACCTCAACCTCCAAAGTGCTTGGATTATAGGCATGTTGCCACCATGCCCGGCTTTCTAATTTACTACAAACAATGATTCTTTCAAAAATAGTATTGAATATTTATCATATAATGAACATTGTTTTATACATTAGTATTTATTTTTCCATGTGAATAAATATAATTCTGCATATTCATTTTAATGGTGCATTCATTGTGTAACAACATATGTAATTAATGAATCATCTATTATCATCCTTTTTTTTTGTGCAGCACCAGGGATTGAACTCACAGCCTCAAGCCGGCCAGACAGGTGCTGAAGCCACTATTATCATCCTTTAAATGTACATTTAATCCTTGTACATCCATCTTTGTATATTTGAATTAAATTCCAAGAAATTAAAATACCGAGGCAGAGAACATGGACATTAAAAATATTGATGCATGTGCCCAGATTTATCCCCAGAGAAGAAGGTTAATCTCACAGGATATGAAAGAATTCTTGTTTCTCAATATCTTTTTTCCTTTTTTGCGGCACCAGGGATTGAACTCACAACCTCACGCCTGTCACACAGGCACTTAACTCACTGAGACAAACTCCCAGCCCTGGTTTTTTGAGACAGAGTCACACTATGTAGCTCAGGCCGGCCTTGTGCTTGCGTTGTAGCCCAAGCCAGCCTCGAACTCACAACGCTCCTCCTACCTCAGCCTCCCAAGTGCTGGGATTAAAGGCGTGCACCACCACGCCCGGCTTGATTAGCAAATATTAAAAAGACCAAATTTGCTAATCAGATGGGTCAAAGAAGCAAAGTAAGAAGTCCAATTTATTGTTATTTTATTTTGGTTTTAATCAGTACTTTATTCTATATGCACTTGAGAGAACCAGTGAAACGTTGCTCCTCACTGTGAGGGCCAGAGTTGAGGTACGAGATCCAGAGATAGGAGGCCAAGCCCTAAGTACCCCGTGTGAAGTCAGCATGAGGGTGGGCCCCAGGTGCTCAGGGCAGCCAAAACCCAACTAAGGTCATCTGGGTGAGAGCTCAGTACAGCAGGGTCTGAAATGGTTACAACTAAGAAATGTCAAATTGAATCATGTATTTATTGTATTAAGAAAAAATTAACAAAGAGGGATGATATGAACAGTAAATTTGGATGAGTGGGTTTAACCAGTTCTATGGAGGGAAGAAGAGAATTGGTCCTGATGCTCATGAATGAATGAATGAATGATCTGCCTAGTGTGGTAGAGCTTGATAGTTCATTCAAATCTACCATGATCTGGATTTTTTTTTTAATTCCGTAGAATAGATTATTTTTTCCTTGAAGGAAATTATGCATTTTAAAAATCAGACATTACTAGTGCTTATTTATAATGTGAAAAGCAAGTGTCCTAGTGTTAATATTGCTAGAGCCAGAGGTCACTTTCTTTCTGGGTCTAATGAGACCAGTATTAATAGTTCATGTTTTTTGAGTGATTACTACATGCCAGAAACTAAATTTGCTACATATTAACTCACTCAAATCCCCTACAACTGTCCATATGAATATATACTGCTTATGATTTTTATTTCTCAGATGAGCATAACCTGCTTACGGTTGCACAACTTCTAAGCAGAGGAGCTAGAATTTCAACCTTGACAGTCTGGTTCTCTGACCTGTTTCCTTAATATAATCACACTACCTGAAATTCTTTCCATTGTTGTGGAGCGGAAATCTCTGGAAACAAAGAGACAGAGACCAAAAGCTTTTGCATAAGTCCCTATCATAGGTGGTGCTAAACAAGTTTTATCTGATCCTGGAGCTCATGTGATTTCTTGAGTGGTAGGGGTGGGCCCAACTGGTTTGTTTACAGCTGCCCACTATTATCATTTCCTACTTGTCCTTCCTGGGATAGGTTAGTATGGAAAGTTTCTCAATGTAATTTTTAACTGAGCGATTAAAAATTCACCATGCAGCCGGGCGTGGTGGCGCACGCCTTTAATCCCAGCACTCGGGAGGCTGAGGTAGGCGGAGCGTTGTGAGTTCGAGGCCGGCTTGGGCTACAGCGCGAGCGTAAGGCCGACCTGAGCTACATAGTGCGACCCTGCCTCAAAAAAAAAAAACAAAAAACCAGGGCCGGAGTTTGGCTCAGTGCCTTAAGTGCCTGCCCTGGCAGGCTCGAGGTTGTGAGTTCAATCACTGGTGCCGCAAAAAAAAAAAAAAAAAAAAATTCACCATGCAAATCATTACTTCTTAGTATGAAACTCATTCTTTTTTGTTTATTTAAAATTTTTTTATTTTTAAGAGAATAAAACTAAATGAAATAAAATAATACAGTCAATCAAAATAAGACAATGAACATAGTACTTGACTTCAAATAAAGATAAAAGGAAATCAATAATGGCTACCATAATGCCTCTTGTTATCTTCAAAATAACTGCCCATACCATCAGGCATAAGAAAATCAAACAAAATAGTACAGAATAAAACCAATAAAAACAAAACAATAGAAGCCATACGGGACTTCAAAACAATAGTAAAACAACAGTGGTACCATAAATGCCTCTTGTTATCTTCTAAGTAGTTGCCTATATCATCAGACATACTACAATCAAACAAATCAAAATAGAATAAAATCACTCAAAACAAAACAATGAAAGCAATACAGGGCTTCAAAACAAGGTAATAGGAAATCAATAATGGCTATTATAACGTATTTTGTTATCTTTGAAATAGCTGTCCATGCCACCAAATATA
>RJWM01013651.1:28771-52904 GCA_004363535.1 Dasyprocta punctata
GGGGACCCAAGCCTTTAGCACACAAACCCTTGGGGGATATTAAAGATGGAAGCTACAGCACAGAGCAACAAAATCAAAGCGTGGTCCCCTGACCAACACTTGTGACCAGCTCTCAGTTTTTCTGTGAGTGAAATACACTTCTATTTTGCTTAAACCACTCTTCTGAGGATTCACTGAGCTGACTCCTAATACACTGGCCAACTCAGCAGCCGCTGGCAAGTCCTTGTACCTTCCCGTCTCCCTCTAGGGCCTGCTAGCACAGCCTCCTTTACAAGCAAGGCACTCCGCATGACCCGGTAGGCTGTGAGAAGAGTGTCTTCATTACTTTCCTTATTGCTGGGACAAAATACCTGACACTTAGAAAAGTTTGACCGTGGCTCCTGTTTTGTACGTTTCTGTCCTCCCCTGGCCCATAGCATGGGGAAGGAACTAGGTAGGGGAAAGCTGCTCATGCCATGGCTTCAGAAAGCAGAAAGCAGAAAAGGAGGAACTGAGGAGGCAGATAAATCTGTCCAGGCCGCACCCCCAGTGACCCACCTCTTCTCACCAGACTCCATCTCCTAGCTGCCAGGCAGCTCAGTCCCCATAATCCAATCACCTTCCAAAAGCTCCGCCTAGAAGCGCAAGAGACTCTTGGGGGATGTCTAGATATAAACCATACCAAGGAGTCTGCACAAGGGATTCTGGGAAAAATTTCCCTCTCCAAGCAAAAGTAACGGCAGCAGGGAAAGAAGGCCTCCTTTGCAGCTGTCACTGATCTTTGTCCTAGTTTGGATTCCCGGAAGGGCAGACTCAAAGCAGGAATTGAGCATAAGTAGTTTATTGAAGAGATGTTCTTAGGAGACACACGTAAAAGAGTGGAGAAGTGAGGGAATAGCAAAATTCACAGAAAGATGGAATTACCAAGCATTTTTTCAGTGTGCGGTGTGATCCATCCGGGGAATAATGTAGAACATAGCTTCAAGACACCTTCCTCTAGGGGTGAGGGAGTAGAATTTATTCCCCACCTCCCCTGGCGACTGCCCCAAGGCTGCTCCCCAGGTGGATTTTGTGGTTGTTTATTAGCGCCCTCGGGTCAGGAGTCAGCAGGTGCGCTAGGTCTGAAGTTGGGCTGTCATCCAGGGGAAAGGTCCAGGCCGCGTGCACATGCGCAGTGCTCTGACCTCAGAAAAATCTGACTAGATATTAGAACATGGGAAGAAACACAAGGAAAGCGTGATGCCTGTGAGAAATGCCACAGTCGTGCTCCTCTTCTTTCTTCCCTCACCTACTGTGGCTCCTTGTGTCCATGACAGGATTAACCCTGTGCTTACCCTGGCTTGGTGCTTGCTATATATACAATACTTGCTCTTTACCTAGATTTTCTCAGATTATCTTCCCTTCCAGAAGAGGGCGCTGTTCTGTCCACTGTGAAGTCATTCATGGAGCCATTCATGGTGTACACGGACTGAGGAAGGAAAGCTGGTGCCCTTGAGAAGTCTCGCGATGGAAGAGAAACATTTTCCAGATGGAAAGTTTGTGGGTTCTCTGAGAAGAACCAACAAAAATTCGTTCTGCTGGGTAGAAAATAATTACCCTTCCTCCACAAGGGGATAGCAGTTTAGAATGTTTAAATGATTTATATTTGGGCTCCAGGCTGAAGTTTGCCCTGGCAGTACACTGCCCCTTTCTCAACCCTGCTGAAAGGACTGGGTCGGTATGTTTTTACTTTCTCTCAGGCACAAGGCCCTGGAAGGACTCTTGGCTTTGTGGTGCTGTAGACAGTGAATCTTTGCAGAATGCCCTCTGGGCTTTCCCTGCAAGGCACAAAAGTGGGAGATCTCTGATACTTTAAGGGCCCTGCGGGCTGCAGTACTGGGTGGCTTGATGTAATAACAAACTAGTAAACTATTATCTGATCCCCAAGGACTCCCTGGTGCTTTGGTTCTGTGTGAGACCCCAGGATCATTGCCCAACCACGGCACAGGTAGCCTCTCCAATAGCTGAGATGTCAAACAAAGTGGGGAGCCAGAACTCGGCTGATTTTTTTTTTTTTTTTTTTTTTTTTTTTGCGGCACCGGGGATTGAACTCACAACCTCACACCTGCCAGGGTAGGCGCTTAAGCCACTGAGCCAAACTCCCAGCCCTGGTTTTTTGAGGCAGGGTCGCACTATGTAGCTCAGACCAGTCTTGCGCTCACGTTGTAGCCCAAGTCGGCCTCGAACTCACAACGCTTTTCCTACCTCAGCCTCCCGAGTGCTGGGATTAAAGGCGTGCGCCACCACGCCCGGCTCTTGGCTGATTTTTAAAAACTCAAAATATTTCTTGCACACAAGAGTTTACAGAGGAATGATAACAGGGGTTATTTATAAACAAAGAAATTAAACCTATGGCCTGGGGAGGTAGCTCAATGGTGACATATTGGCCTAGCACGCACAAGGACATGGGTTTGATGCCAGAGCCTGAAAAGCCCAGAGAGGTCAAATAACAAGTCCAAGATTACACAATGAACAAGCAGAGCTGAAAGTTAAATGTACCCTTGTTTCTACAACCAGGGCTTCTCCCACTCCAACTTGTTGCACTAGGAGACGCACAGTGATAATAATAGCCTTTTCTGAAATTACTACCAAGTAAACCATTTACAGTTAACCAAGGCTATCAATTTTGCCTTCAAAATGCTTCCTTACCTTTTTTTTTAGAACTTGGAGTTAACCCAGTGTCTCTGCACAGAGCTATACTCCCCCCTCCTTTTTTTTTTTTTTTTTTTTTGAGACAGAATCTTAGTAGTTCAGGCTGGCCTTGAACTCACTATGTAGCCCAAAGTGGCCTTGAATTTGCAGTGGTCCTCCTGCCTCAGCCTCCTGAGTGTTGGGATTACAGGTGTATACCACTATGCCGGGCTTTCCTAGCCCATTTTATTTTATTTTATTTTAAAATTTTGAGACAGAATCTTGCTAAGTTGATCAGGCTGGGCTCAAACTTTTGATCCTTCTGCCTTAGCCTCACAGGGTAGTTTTAGGAAGGCACCACCATATCTGGCTATTTCTTTACTTTCAGCATCTACATTCAATGCCCATACGCTATGCTAGTTCCCATCATCTTCTATCTAAGTATTTGTAATAGCTTCTTAACTGTTCTCTTTGTAGTTACTCTTTTCTTTCCTAATACTACCCAGAGTGATCTTATCACGATGAAAATCTAATTATATTCCTGCCCTATCTAAAACTCCTCATTGTCTTTATGATATTTTAGGATTTAGCCCCAAATCCCTAATCTGTCTGCAAAGCCCCTGTTTTAATTACTTTTCTCATTGCAGAGACAAAATACCCCACATCCAAAGTTAAAGAAGGAAAGATTACTTTGGCTCACAGTTCACAGAGGTTTCAGTCCATAGTCAGCCAGCTCCAAGCTAGGGTGGTGTGGCAGAGGAGAGTCACAGAGGAGAAACTGTTCATGCAGAGAGAAGACAGTAAAAACAAGCACACGATAAGACACACCGCAGTTCTTCGTGTCCTTTACATCTTATCCAGGCTACTGGCCCTTAGAGTGAAAAGCACTCACACCCTTAATCTTAGCTTCCCACTGTGAATCAATTCTGCATCATGTCCTTGATGCTAGCAGCACAAACCTAGATCCAGCCACCTCCAAAAAGCCCCAGTTATGACCACATGAGGCTTTGGAGGCAACATCAAGACACAAGCCATAACAGTTCCGGTAACCACTTTTGTAGCTGTATCTCTATAACTATCTTCAAAGTTTCATCTCAGACTGTCCCCATGGGACAGCTTCAGCCTCAGGGTTTTTTGTTGTTGTTGTTGTTCCAGGAATCAAACTTATGACCTTGTACTTATCAGGCAGGGACTGTACTTCTGAGCTGTATTCCCAGCAGCCTCAGGGCTTTTGCACATACTGTTATTACAAACACCTGAATGCTCTCCTGCATTCTTCCACTACCTTTCCATGTATCATGTCAAACCTCCTCTTTTCAATTAAACCTTTCCTGATTCCTCCAGAAAAGTATAGGTCTCTTAGTTTTTACTTTCTTAACACTTTTCTTTTACAGCAGTGAACAGAGATTGTATTTAATTTTTGTGATTATTGGATTAACATCCACCTATCCTAATAGATTGCAAGCTCTGTGAGGAAAGGAGCTATGCTCACAACGTCCAGTGAACAAACTAGCTGAGAACTGACATGACATAGGGACCCAATGAGTACCTATTAAATAAAAGAGCATATGGCTAAAAGAAAATGGTAAACGTAAGTGTTGGAAAAAAAGGAAAAGAAACACAAGTATGTACTTCTTTTCCCTTTTTTCTTAACATGAAACAAGAGGTTATGATTGCTTTTGGTTCTGGGTCTACTTTGATGGCCTTTCTTACACAGAAGGAATGGGGGAGGGATAAAGAGATATATCAGTTTTGTTGTACAAACCAGTATGGGGCCAGGGATATAGCTCAGCAGCACAGTGCCTGCCTGGCAAGGGTGAGGTTATGAGTTCGATCCCCGGTACCAAAAAATAATAATAATAAAAATAAAAATAAAAGCCGGGCGTAGTGGCGCACGCCTTTAATCCCAGCACTCGGGAGGCTGAGGTAGGCGGAGCGTTGTGAGTTCGAGGCCGGCTTGGGCTACAACGCGAGTGCAAGGCCAGCCTGAGCTACATAGTGCGACCCTGCCTCAAAAAACCAGGGCCGGGAGTTTGGCTCAGTTCCTTAAGCGCCTGCCCTGGCAGGCGCGAGGTTGTGAGTTCAATCCCGGTGCCGCAAAAAAAAATAAAATAAAATAAAATAAAATAAATAAATAAATAAATAAAATAAATGAGCCGGGCATGATGGTGCATGCCTGTAATCCCAGCACTTGAGAGGCTGAGGCAGGAGGATTGTTGTGAGTTCAAGACTAGCCTGGGCTACAAAGTGAGCTCAAGGCAAGCCTGAACTGCATAGTGAAACCCTGTCTCACAAAAGACAAAAACAAAACAAAACAAACCCAGTAGGTGTGGAGGTAATATTTTATACTGGAGTATTAAGGTATATAAGCATATAAGTTTCTTTGCAGGAAAAATCCTGTTGGATAGCTGTGACTGGCTTCATGTTGTTCTCACTAAGAGCCACCAAGAGACTGAAAAAAAGATAAGGGCTCTGTTATGGTTGATACATTATGTCAACCTGAGAAGTTTAGAAGGTTAAGGAAGAGACTCAGCAGGGAGCCAGGATCCTTGTAAATATCTTCATCCTGTGCAAGAGGAGGGCACAGAGATTTTGTGAGTGCTATACCTGCCCTGGCGTGTGTGTGTGTGTGTGTGTGTGTGTGTGTGTGACCTGAATACAATATAAGGGAGAAAAAGCAGCTTGCTCTCCCCGGCTTTTGCTTTGGCTGCTTTTGCTGGTTGCTGTGTTGAAGTGTTGCCCCTGTGCTCTGCTACCTTGCCTTGGAGCCAGCTGATTATAGAATGAAACCTCCACAAATAGTGAGCTAAATAAACCTTTCCTTCCTTCATTTTGTGTTGGGTATTTTTTCCAGCAACCTGAGAAAAGTAACCAAGACAGTTTCCAAAAACTGGAACAGGACAGACTGTGATCACCTTGTCTCTTTACTGCCTCAGGCACTTAAATACTACTTGCATTGGTCATAAAGGAATGAAATGTTGCTATTGTTAACTGCATTTTTTCTCTACTGGAAACTGAAACAGGTTCCCTAGATAGTGAAACTTTAGAGCACTCCAGAATCAGGCTGTCACCTCCTTGGGCTGGACTGAGGTGTACCTGGATAATAAAAGAAGAGACCTTCTCTTAAGATAACTCATGGGAATGCTTGATGCAAAGATAATGGGTTGGGTTGTTTTCTTCTCATAAAATTTGTTTTTCTTTGCAAGACTCCCTCTGCTTCACTGAATAGATATTATGTCCTATATCTCCTCTCCACATAATGCTCTTACGGTATTTAAGTAGGCATTTATTTCTGTAGAATCAAGGTTACCCTTAAGATCAGTCAACTGGGGCCTTGTTGGCAGGGTTCCTTCAAGAGTGTTCCTTTCAGCTCCCTTTCTTCTTCCATCCTCTCTTCCTCCTCCTTTCCTCCCCTCCTTTTCCCACCCTCAGGACTTTTGAGGCCTCACAGCCTGTGGTAGGCACTCTGCCTGGAACTATGGTGGTCTGCAGGCACAGTCCCTGGCCCCAGGAAGCTGAAATTCTGAAGATGTACACCACCCACCAGTGTTCCTGGAACTTATAGGCTCTGTTTAGGTTTGCTTGTCAAAGTTTTACTCTTTCCTTTCTGGTGTTGTGATACCGACCTCTAACATTTTCTGTCTCCTTCTGCTCTCTTGTCTACCAGATAATCAAGAACTGCAGAAAATAAAAGGAAAAGAAATGTGACTGAATTGTAAGGGTCTCCTTACCTGTGAAGTATTAGGGTTTAGTTATGGGGCTCAAAACTCCTTTATTTTTTATTTTTCAAATGCATTTTATTTCAAAGAGAAAAAAAAACACTATAAAACGAAGTTTCAAAATACAGCAATCAGGGGGCAACAGTGGTACATACATTGCGCATTGTCTTTCCCAAATCATTCACCCAGAGCACAGAACATCTGCATTCAATTGTCCAAACAGTACCAGCACAAATCTCAGAACTCCTTTATTTTTTATTTATTTATTTTTTTTTTTGCGGCACCAGGGATTGAACTCACAACCTCGCGCCTGCCAGGGCAGGCACTTGAGGCACTGAGCCAAACTCCCGGCCCTGGTTTTTTGAGGCAGGGTCGCACTATGTAGCTCAGGCCAGCCTTGTGCTCGCATTGTAGCCCAAGCCCGCCTTGAACCCACAACGCTCCGCCTACCTCAGCCTCCCGAGTGCTGGGATCAGAACTCCTTTAAATAATCATGAATAGTAGCTGTGTCACAGACAATTGTGAGTAAGGGTAAAATTTCATTTTATCTTATCTGGAAAGGGTGTAACATCTTATTCTCCAAAGATGCCATACAAACGGTTATGACAGAGGCGACATAACATGTTACAGGGAATTCCTACATTTCCCATAGCTAACCGTTTTGTACTTTGGCCACTTGTGTGACCTGGGTGTTGGAGCATAAGTGAGGATGCCTGGCCCACAGGGCACTACCTCATGGCAGCTGTAATCCAAACTGATGTGCCTTCTCGGTAGCACCTGATCTCTATGCAGACTGGACGTATGGCTGCCTCAAGAGCCTTTTGAGGAGCCTCAGAGCCTCCAGTTTCAGATTGTCATTGTCCCACTTTCACCAGATTCTAATTTTTTTTTATTCCTGAAGCATTCAGGGTGACCTTGAAGTCACTATATAGCCTAGGATGGCCTTGAACTCATAACGATCCTCCTGTTTCAGCCTCCTGAGTGCTGGGATGATAGGCTAGAGTTTTCTCTTTAGAGGTACTTACTGAATCACAAATACAAAGGTTATTTTCCCTGTATCCCACCCACCCCTAAGTCTTTTCCACTCTACTTTCCTTTCTTTTTGATGAGCTCCCAAAAGCTGCACTGCTACTGCCCCCAGTGGTAACCTTCAGTGGGTTCTTAACTGTGTCTCTGGATCACAGGGCCAGAGGGCTTAGCAGCAGTTCAGGAAACCATGTGTGAGGGTTGTTCATAAGAAAAGTGGGTTTCTGTGCCAGACTTATTACAAGGACACTCCTAGTTGGGAGTACAGAAAGTTTGCTTACAAAGCTCATTTATTGCTCTTTGATAGATTCAGTCAAATAAAATCACTTGTCATTGGCTCAAGCCTACTTCTCAGTCCGATAAAGTCAGGTCATATTGCCCCAGGGACAAGTCTGTCTGTGATGAATGAAGACCCTCGTGGGAGTCACATTCCTCACGTTCCTGCAATTCATGTTTATGTAAATAAACGTTGAGCAGAGCAATTCTTAAGTTTCTATATGTATTTTCTATGATGCATATCAGTGATAAAAGAGAAATGTCAAACACCAGAGCAATGAAAACCTAACCTCACAAGAGGAGGTCAGGGCCACTGTCAGGTCCGGTGGAACACAGACTTGATCTCGGCAGTTTATTCCAGGATGCGTTCACTGCTTTTGTATTTTATGTACTCTTCTGTGTTTGGTGTCTTTCACCATCATACTTATGAAACTCTTCCACACTACTGTGTATAGCAGTAGGTGTCACTTCGCTCTCAGTGTTGAGTGAATACACTACAGGTTTTTACCTCTCTTTATGCTGATGGTCATTTGAGTTGTTGACAGTTTGATGATATTATGAATACCATTGCTATAAACATTCCTATACATGTTATTTAGTGAATATATGTGTGTTGGGCATTTACCTGGGCAGACATTTACTAGGCTTTGGGGTATGTGTGTGTTCCACTCTTTTGTTTGATTTTTGTGAGACATTCTTGCTATATAGTGCAGACTGGCCTTAAACTCACTTATGTAGCCCAGGCTGACTTTGAACTCATGGTTATTCTCCTGCTTCAGCCTCCTGAGTACTGGAATTATAAGCATGTGCCACCAAACCTCACCCAAATGGCTTTGCAAAGTAGATTATAAAGTTGCAGTTGCTCCACATTCTCAACAAAATTTAGAAACATTAGTATACTCTAGTCATCAGTTTTAATGTATATTTCACTGATAAAAACATGGTCGAATATTTATTTATATTTTATATATTTATCATACATTTGTATATCATGTTCTGGGAAACCCAAGATATGGTTCATTTTTCTATGGGGTTGGAAAAACTTTCTTTTTATTAATTTATTTTATTTTATTTTTATTTTTGGTACTGGATATCAAACTCATAATCTCACACTTGCCAGGCAGGTGCTTATGCCACTGATCTAAATCCCCAGTCAATTAATTAATTTTAAAGAGTTGTTAGTATAGTCTACATACAAGTCCTTTGTCAAACTGATAGATTGTAAATATTTTCCTCCCAGTTTGGCTAATTTTTCACCTTTTTTTTTTTTTTTTTATGGTTCTGGTGATCAAACCCAGGGCCTGTGCATGCTTGGCAAA
The DNA here is from genome assembly GCA_004363535.1 of Dasyprocta punctata. Lineage (NCBI taxonomy): Eukaryota > Metazoa > Chordata > Mammalia > Rodentia > Dasyproctidae > Dasyprocta > Dasyprocta punctata. The sequence continues at coordinate 37,761 of RJWM01013651.1, forward strand.
TGCTTTATTGATGAACTACAACCTCAGATCAACATTTTCACTCTTAATGGTGTCCTTTGGTAAGCAAAACTTGTTAACTAACTTTACTGTGATACAATTTACTTGGTGATTAATACTTTGTATGTTTTGTTTTAAAAACTCTTTGTGTACCTCAAAAAACAGAAACAGCATCTTACATTTTTAACTAGAAGCTTAACAGTTTCACTTGTCACAGACCTTTCTTTTCAATGAACTAAGAGAAACTAGTTGTATGACTACCTTAATTATCTTGTGTGTATATATGTGGGAGACACCTTGAGTGGGTCCCCTTGAATGCAGAACAATTTCTGCAACTTTGATTATATCGAGACTTATTTCCTTATGTTGATGTATACAGAGCTGACTATGGTATTTCCTTCTCTCTTTAGTTGATTCTAAGCATTGCAAATAAGGCTAGCCAAGGTACTGATATGTAATCTCTAAAGCCATCCAACAGTGTCCTGTGGCCTCCCATAGTGATCTCTATAAAATATATAGGCACAGCAGGATGGCAGAGCCAGTGAGCTCCAGGAATGTCAACTGGGTATGAGCCTCGAGAAAGAGGCTATGAGTCCCCAGGGCATAAAAGTTTACATATCAGAAGCAGGTGCTTGTATGTAATCTTTAAAGCCATCAGACAATGTCCTGTTTCTTCCCAAAGTGACCTTTGTAAAATGTATAAAGCACAGTGGGATGGCAGAGCCAGTGAGCTCCGAGAATGTCGACTGGGTATGAGCCTCGAGAAAGAGGCTGTGAGTTCCCAGGGCATAAAGTTTGCATATCAGGAACCAAAGCAGCAGCCTCTTGAAACAATTCAGTTGCTATTTTGATTGGGTTATGCAAATTGATCCCCCCGCATATCTTTATCGGCATTTTGCAGAGATACCTTTCTCACTACCTTGCTAGCCAGCTCAAGATACTCATGTAGTTCCCACCATCCTCACTGTCACTCTTCCTCAAGCCACCCCCTTGCTTCACTAGTTAATAAATTCTGGGAGAGGCCTAGGATCAAGGCCTTTGTCCGCATGTCCTCACGAGGATTGGACTCAGCACTCCTTGGCTGCCCTTGACCTTGAATACGTCTCAGAATCTTTACTCTCCCCGTGGGTTGCATTGGGGATGGTAGATTGGAATTAATTTGCCAGGATTCCAATAATGTCTCAGTGGATTTATAAATACACCCTCTTGGATTGTGAGGAAAACTAGACAAAGAATTTCAGTACTTGGATTACCGTACTCAATATTTGGGATTACAATATATATATATATATATATATATATATATATATATATATATATATATTTTCTTTTCTCTTCCTTCATTTCCCCTTTCCTCTATCAGTTTCTCTTTTCTTTTGGACAATTTCTTCCCAATTCACAATATCTATTATGCATTTTGGATCTTTTTTACTCATTTAGCTTCTCATACTAGTGAGACAATATGTTGTTTATATGTGTGGGTCTGATCTATTTCACTTATGAGTATGGTCTCAAGGTGCATCTATTTACCTATAAAAGTCTCTAGTTTATCCTTTATGGCTGAGTAGTGCTCCATTATATATTAAAAAAAAAAAACCCACCTTCTTTATCCATTGTTTGATTGATGGGCATTTGGGTTGTTTCTAAAATTTAGAGATAATAAATTGTGCTGCTATAAACATGGGTGCACATATTTCTCTGTGGTGTGTTGTTTCTAATTCTTCTGGGAAGATAACCAGAAGGGGAGGGAATAGCTGGGTCGAATGGGACATCTAATCCTAATTTTTTGAGGAATCTCCACATTGCTTTCCACAGTGGTTGTACCAGTCTACATTCCCAAGAACAGTGGAGAAGGATTCCTTTTTCCCCACAGCCCCACCAGCCTTTGCTATTGGCTGTTTTTTTAATAATAGCCATTCTTTCTGGGGTGAGATGGAATCTCAGTGTTGTTTTAACTTGCATCCCTCAAATGACCAAGAATGTTGAACATTTTTTCACATATTTTTTTGCCATTTTTACTTTTTCATCTGAGAAGTGTGTATTCATTTCAGATGTCCATTTTTGGATTGGGTCTTTAAATTTGGGAGGGAGTCTGATTTTTTTGAGTTCCTTTATATATTCTAGATATATATAAAGTAGTCCTTTGAGGAACAACTGGCAAAATATATTCCCACACTATGTGTTGTCTCTTCACTCTGTTGGTTATTTCTTTTGCTGCGCAAAATTTTTTAATAAGATGAGACCTCAGTTATTGATTCTTTGTGATAGTTCCTATGCAATCAGGGTTTTGTTCATAAAGTCTTTGCTATACCTATGTCTTCAAGAGTTATACCTTGATATATATTCTCTTCCAGCAGATTTATTGTTTCTGTTTTAATCCATTTCTATTTTAGTTTGGTGCATGGTGCAAGATATGGTCCTAGTTTTAATCTTTAGTGTGCAGAAACTTACTATTTCCAGTACCATTTATTAAAGAGGCTATTTTTCCTCTAGTGAAGGTGTTTGATTTCTTTATCAAAGATAAAGTGGCTGAATGTGTTTGGAGTTGTTCCTTCATCTTCTAATCTGTTCCACTGATCCTCAGGTCTGTTTTTTTGTTTTTGTGTTTGTTTTTCTTTTTATTATTTTTATTTTTTGGGGGGTCAGCACAATGCTGTTTTTATTACAGTAGCTCTGTAGTATAATTTCAGGTCAGATATTGTGATACCCCCTGCCTTGCCTTTGTTGCTCAGAATTGCTTTTGCCATTCTAGGTCTCTTCTGGTTCCAAATGAATTTTGCAATTGTTTTCTATAATTCTGTGAAATATGATTTTGGTATTTTGATTGGTGATGCATTAAATCTGTATAAGAGTTTTGAAAGTATGGCTATTTTCACTACATTGGTTCTTCTTACCCAAGAACAAGGAATATTTTTCCATTTTCGGATACCCTCTTTAATCTCCTTTTTCAGAGTACTGCAATTTTCCATGTAGAAGTCTTACTTTCCTTAGATTGATTCCTATTTCATTTTCCTTGATGCTATTGTGAAAGGTGTCGCTTCACTAATTTCTCTCTCCATGAGTTTGCTATTTGTGTACAGGAATGCTACTGATTTCTGAGTGTTGGCTTTGTATTCAGCTATGCTAATTCTTCTGCATTGAGGTCTGGCTCTTCACTCTCCCTGTGGGCTTCAGTTCTCACTTCAGATCTTTGCTGGTCCTTGGGACCCACTTCCTTCCGAATCTTCACATTCCTCTATTCTAGCGTCTGCACGTCATATCTCAGAGAGGCTGTTTCTCTGCTGTTCACTATTCTGCCATCTTCCCGGAAGTTGATCTACAGCATTAAAAATAAGATGTAGCCTTTGGTAAAATGACTGAGTTTTTTCAAATCACAAACTCTAGGACCAAGCGTGGTGGTACATTCTTGTAATCCCAGTACTTGAGAGACAGAGGCAGGAAGATTGCTGTGAGTTTGAGGTTAGCCTAGGCTACATAGGGAATTCAAGGCTAGCCTGGACTACATGGTGGTACCCTGTGTCAAAAAAAGTAAAGAAAAAAAAAAAAAGCACACATTCTACATACATTTTCAAAGTTATTCTTATAAAATATTCTATATCCCAGATATCATTAGAATTAAAAATAATTATATTTAACAAACATAACAATGGGTCAGGGGTTTAGCCTGGTAGCACACGTACCTGCCTGGCAAGTACGAGGTCATGAGTTCAGTCCTGTGTACAAAAAAAAAAAAAGAAAGAAAGAAAATTAATAAACATAACAATTATTTAAATAAACTACTTTTAGCTGGGCGTGGTGGCCCACGCCTTTAATCCCAGCACTCTGGAGGCTGAGGTAGGTGGAACGTTGTGAGTTCGAGGTTGGCTTGGGCTACAACGTGAGCAAGGCCTGCCTGAACTACATAGTGTGACCCTGCCTGAAAAAAAATAGAGCTGGGAGTTTGGCTCAGTGGCTTAAGCACCTGCCTGGCAGGTGCAAGGTGTGAGTTTGATCCTTGGTACCGGAAAAAGAAAATTTTTTTATATTTGACTTTTAAAAACTAGTATTCAAAAAACCAAAATTCTTCACAATTTTAATATATAATTAGTATCACATTTCACCTAAGTTATACCTAAACCCACATATATGGAAATCCAACAGGAATTTTTGTTAACATTGCTAAATATTCTTAAGTTGCCATAAGCAATTACTGTTGCAAATACCCTACCCTCTCTTGCCTCCAAAACATGACTGAAACACAAAAATGAGCAAGAAAATAGGGATCTTGTACTACCTGGACAAGGATACTTTGTAATGCAAGAATTTACTGTGTACTTGTTGTCTAAGAAGAATGATACAAGAGGTAGTTTGTTTTGTTTACTGCCTACATGTTGCTACTGCTCAAATGTTCCCTGCAGTCTCTGCTGCTGACATAGACATTGACATTGCTTTTGTACTCTGAAATATGTTGCATACTAAAATTTAAACTTATCAATGGTGTTTATGCACCAGTGGTGTTTATGCACCAGTGGTGTTTATGCACCAGTGGTGTTTATGTACCAGTGGTATCCAAGTTAGTTTATCTTATAAAATCTCAGAATGAGACTTGATTTGTCTCATTGTAAAAAGTTGAATCATTACTGAGGAAGGAAATATCTAGGGCCACAGAGTATGACTGTCCTGTTGTGCAGTGAACCACAGAGACACTATTCACTGGGTAGGCTCTCTCTCTCTTTCTCTTTCTCTCTCTCTCTCTCCCCCACCCCCCAGGGTAAAATTCAGGGCCTTTGTACCAAGTTATATTTCTAGCCATTTTAATTTTTTTTTTTTAAACAGGGTTTCACAGAGTACAGTACATAAATTACAACTTTTTTTTTTTTTTTTTTTTGAGACAGGGTCTTCCTATGTAGTCCAGGCTGGACTTGAGTTCGCTATGGAGCCCAGGCTGGCCTCCAACTCATGGTTATCCTCCTGCCTCAGCCTCCCAAGTGCTGGGGTTACAGGAATGCAGCAACCATGCCCAGCTCATTTGCCCATTTTTAAATGACAGTTTTCCAGCAGATGGCAGTAAGTTATTTGGAAGAAAAGGAACATTAAAAAATGTCTCATGAATGTGTTATATGAGTAAGCAGCATGGACAGGTCATTCTTCTCCCCCAGAGACAACCTCTGATAAAAGTTTGAAATTGTACTTCTACCCCATGTATATTAAAATGCAAATTTTATAATTTTTAAAGTTCTTTTATGTTACCTGTAGCACGCTATATTATTTTTCTACTGTCTTTTTTACTTAATATGTCTAAAAAAATTTAATGTCAATACATATAGACTAACTTCTTTTTTTTTTTCTTCAGTCCTGGGGAATCACACCCAGGAGGGCTCTACCAATGAGGTACATCCCTAGCATTTTTATTTTATTTCTTTAAATTTTGAGACAATTCTTGCTAAATTGCCCAGATAGGCATTAAACTTCTGATCCTCCTGTTTCAGTCCCCTAAGTAACTATGATTACAGATGTGCACCACCACACCCAGCTCATTCCTTTTTATAAAAAGTGCATAATATTCCACACTGTGGATGCCCTGTAGGGTATTTAACCATTTCTGTATTAACAGTCCTTAAACTTGCTTCCAGCTTTTTGTTGTTACACACAGTGCTGTAGTGTCCATATGTCAGTGAGGGTTTCTGCAGTGAGATACCAACAAGTGGCCTTGTGGGGCCACAGGGTACACATGATTTTAGTTTTGATAGGACATTGCCAATCTGCTTTGCAAAACTGACTCTTCACTTTACACTCTCATGCACAGAGCATGAAAATACCTGTTGTCAACAGGTCCTCTCATTAAACTTTTTTACACTGCTGAAAAATGGATTCTCCTTTTATGTTTATTAACTATTGGTATTTCCTCTCATTCATTGATATGGAAGGCATTAAGAAATATACTATCCAAAAATATGTTGCTCTGGCGTATGAATGAAAGGTGCTTTAAAAAACATCAAGTACAAGAAGATCAGTCTGATTTTTATTCTGTTTCTTAAAAGCAGAAGATGAATCCCCAAGTGAAGGATATAGTGTTCTTATAGCCAAAGATGGGCAGTTGAGACCAAGAAAATTCTGTACAGAGCTAGTTAAAATAATTCTTATTTTCAGTATGGTGATTTACCCTAATTTACTTGGTGATTGACCCTTGCCACTTCTTTGGGACTTCATTTCCTTATGAAGACTCTTGTGCAAGGTGAAACTTATATGAAATAAATTTGTTTGCCTTTTTCTCCTTAATTTGTCTTAGGAAACTTAACTTTCTAGCCCAGCCAGGCCCTGTTGTAGTTACTTTTCTTGTTGTTGAGACAGAATATTCAACACCCAAAGTTAAAGAGGGAAAGGTTTATTTAGCTCAGAGTGGTTTGTAGAGGTTTCACTCCATAACTGACTGGCTGCAAGGCAGGGTGGCACATGGCAGAGGGGCAACACTTCATGGCAGTGGAGGACAGCAAAAGCAAAGAGAGAGAGACAAGCCTCTTTCTGTCTCTTATATCCAGGCTACCAGGATCAGGACAGTGCCAATCTAATCAGTGCCCTAAGCCAGCAGTCACCCACCCTTAATCCCAGAATTGCACTATGACTTAATCACATGCTCTAGATTCAGCCACCTCTGGAAAAACCCTATGGTGGCATGAGGCTTTGGGGGAACATCTAGACACAAGCCAGAACAGGACCCTAGGAGGATAGAGTTGTGATGTTGCTACCCTTATGGTATTTTTGGTGCTTGTCTTTGTTAATGTATTTTTGAATACACTCTAGAATATTTGTTTGTTTGTTTGTTTATTTACTTACTGGTACTGGGAGTCGAACATACAACCTTGTGCTTGCCAGCGGGTGCTTATGCTACTGAGCTAAATCCCCAGTCCACTCTAGAATATTTAAATGGTTCAAAACACTAAAGAATGAGCAGAATCTTTCTTCCACCCTTGCCACCACCCACCTTTTTCCTCCTCACCAAAGGTTGCCCTTTCAGAGATACTCTTGTACGTACATGGACTAGTTAATGTAAAAAGAAGTTTAGGCCTATGTATGTCTGTTCACAGAAAATTATTTAAAAGAGTACAAGCATATTGTCTTCTGTGAGAGTTGTCATAATATGAGGTTTGGATATTATGCAACCATTTATTCAGAAAATATGAGATGTACATTGGAATAATACCTAAATAATACTTGGGAAGCTCTGTCTTCCTCTGTAGCTGTACTAGGCTAAATTATTTCTATACATTACTAACAACAACCTAACTGGGTATGTTCTTTATCACAGATAAGGAAACTGAGCTTGCAGAGCTAAAAGTGAGTTGCCCAAGTTTGTCTGGTAGCATATTAAGCACAGTTGGTTCTCTGTATCCACGTGTTTAACATCCTCAAATTCAGCCAATTGAAGATCAAAAATATTTGAAAAACATTGCATCTGTACTGAACATATACATCTTTTATTGTTATTATTCCTAAACAATGTAGTATAACAACCATTTACATGGCATTTATATTGTATTCAGTATTTTAAGTAATCAAGAGATGATTTAAATGTACAGGAGGATGTGTGTACACTAAATGAAAACACTATACCATTTTATATAAGTGATTTAACCATCCTCAGCTTGTGGTATCCATGGGCATTCGGGGACCAATCATCGGCATTGAGGGATGGCTGTGGAAGTTTTGGGATTGTAGACTCTTTTGGTTTATAGAATGAAGCTTTTTGGCCCGGGGCATCTGAGCTTTAACCACTGCACTCTACTGCCTCCACATGGTTATTGCCTGTAATGCACCCAGGATCCGCAAGGAGTACCACGTGTGCGGCACTAAAGCTACAGACCGCCCAAGCCTAGGGAGAATACGTAGTGCGCTCCAAGATGGCTACTCTACTGGTGCTAATTATATCACATTGCAGTTTATCTCAAAGCCTAGAAGTTAGATGACTTAGCACAAGGTTTATTCGAGATATGACTAGTAACACTAAGTTTTGTTTTTTTCAGTTTTAGCCAACCAATTTATTATTAGTTTGTAATAATAACACAACATTTGCCATTTAAAGTAGTGCTTTTAAAATGCAGGGGGTTTTTTGGGGGTGGGGGGGTACCGGGAATTGAACTCATGACCTCATGCTTGTCAGGCAGGCACCGTGTCGCTGAGCTTATATCCTGGGTTCCTAAGGTGCATAATTTTGATAAACAAGTTTTATTTGTTAATTTAGTCAACATTCATAACTGACCTAGAAACCTCAGTAGGATGAATTAAAAAACCACTTGGAAGGTTGGCTCTTTATAAGGGACGCCCAGGACTGTAACCTGATGTGACCTAACCCAACACCATCTTAAGTGGCAGGCGCAGTAGCTCCTTCCCACAGCAAGTTCACACTAACTCCACAAGGGAGAATGAACCTCAGTATTATCTCCTCTTAGTAGATCAGAAAAAAACTAATTGCAAGACCAACCACAGCACAATAACTAGACTATTAGTAACAGATGATGCTGGTGTGAGTAACTTGTTATTCTAGAACCCTTATAAACAAAATCCCCCAGTTAGTGTTTGCAGTATCAGCTAGAGGGTTAGTTAATATGGTAGAATGAGGAATTATGCAAGGTATACATGTAGCATTTTACCACTATATAGAGAGTAAGTGCCGTTCAGTTATGTGGAAACCAACTGGACTGTAAATTACACACACCTTAATGACAAGACTCCCTACCTCTTGTGAATGTAAAACATTTAATAAAAAATGTTGACACTACAATATATAAATGTGCTATTATAAATGCACATAGTATAGTCTATAGCTGCCAGGTTTACTTTTTTTATTTTTTTTAGAAAGTGTAAGTTATACTGTGGTTCAGCCTTGTATCTTCACCCTTGAAAAAGCCCACAAGCTATCACCATCATGTATGGCAAAACTTAATAGCCCCAATTGTTAAACACTTAGATCAAGTCATAGCCAGTTTTATTTCAAAAGGACCTTGTACACGTTTACCGATTCTAGTACTTCAATCGCTGTTCAACCAGTCGTTAATGTACCGAAACATGCGTCATGAGAAGCAAGAAATATCACCCACCCCTTCTGTATCTCAGGGACATGTCACACCACAGCCACAGTGCTCACCTCACTGAGGTCTGCGTGTGAACAGTCACTTTTCACATTTATCCCGAGTGAAAGACGGAGTAACTTATGTACAAATGCAACACATTATAAATAATTTCTTACAAAAAAAGGTCACAAGTTAAATCAAAGTATTTTACAAAATTTATTACAGAATGCCATGAAAATTGCTTTCACTTAAGCTCTTTCCCCGTATCCGGCGGGCCAGCGGGATGTCCTTGGGCACGATGGTGGCTCTCTTGGCATGAATGGTACACAGATATGTATCTACAGATAAAACCCACCAGGAATGCTTCACTCGCCTCCTGAAGGCCCCAGTGGCGGCACTCTGAAACCTAAAGTCGGATTTGAAGTCCTGGGCAATCTCTCTCACCAATCTCTGGAAAGGCAGCTTCCGGATGAAGCTCGGTGGGTTTCTGGTAAGGATGACTCTCCAGCCGCTATGGGACTGTCCTACAGAGGTGCGGGCTCTCCACCCCGGGGCAGGGAGCGCTTCTCCTGGCAGCTTTAGAGGCCAGCTGTTTCCGGGGCTTTCCTACCGGTGGCCTTCGGGGCAGCCTGTTCGGCTCGGGCCCTTTTCCTGTACCCAACGCTGAAGTCTAAGGTGGCTTTTCCGACTGCCACGCCAGTGTTCAGTCAACGGCCACAGTCGCGGAAAACAGAAATGATACTCTCTCAATGAACGGCCGAATGGCTCCGCGCTCCTAAAATGCAATTTTTGAAAATACAAAACTTTTTGTTTCTTTCTTCCCCTTTCCTGTCCTCTCTCCTCCTCCTCCTTTCTTTTTAAGGCACAGCAGGAGGGACGGGAAAGGACCATGGGCAAGGTGTCCATCTCCGCTTCAGTTTTAAAGCCAAGGGAACGCGCAGCGCCTCTGTGGTGATAATTCTCATTACAGACGTTTCACCGTGTATTATAAAGATTGGCCTTCTTACCTGCGATTTTCTACTTGTGATAAAGCATGAGGATGTACTGTGTAGATATTCTTAGTGTTTTGTCTTCAAAACAGAAATTCCAACAGCTTCTCTTTTAAACTTCTCAGCTTTCCACATCTCCAAGTTCCACATCTGAGGATTCAACCAATCATGGATCAGAAATTTTTTTTTTTTGGTACCGGGGATCAAACTCACAACCTCGCACCTGCCAGGCAGGCATTTAGGCCACTAAGCTAAATACTCGGCCCTATCTTTTGAGACAGGGTCTCACTATACAGTTCAGGCTGGCCTTGAACTCACTTTGTCGCCCAGGCTGGTCTCAAATTCACAACAATCCTCCTGCCTCAGCCTCCTGAGTGCTGAGATTAAAGGCGTGAACCACCATGCCTGGCTCTCAGAAATATTTTTGAAAATTACACTCATACTGAACATGCACAGACATTTTTCCTTGCCATTATATAGAGTATAATGCCATAATAGAGTATAACAACTATTTATATAATATCTCCATGGTATCCAGTATGTTAAATAATCTAGAGATGATTTAATGTATATGGGAGGATGTGTGCAGGTTATATGCAAGTACTATGACATTTTATATGACTCCCAAGCATCCAGGAATATTGATGTCCTCAGAGATCCTGAATACAATCCCCAGAAGATACCAATGGGTATCTGTAGTTTAGGCAGAAGAAACTCTTAAACTATTTACAAACTGTCAGTATTTGCAAATACTTCCTTGAGTAGATTAGAATTTTTCCCAAACCCTGGTTTCAAATGATAGTGTTCAATGAAACACCTCACAGTGACCTTTGATTTTTTTTTATATAAGCGAAGTGTTACCAAAATGAGTTAATCAAATAAATGTATAGCAATGAAATATTGTTTTCCTGTTTTATAAGTAAGGTTCATTTGAAGTAAGTGTTTTTTTTGATAAGGGCAAAAACTGTCTAGATGGATTTTTTATTAATTAATTTTATTGGTACACTTTTGATATACAAAATGATCATGTTCATTGTAGGTAATTTGTGCCTGTACATATCTTGATTCTTCCTTTTCCCCCTTTCCCCTCCCCTCCTTTTAACCCTTCTTCCCCTCCTTATTTACAAAATCTTTTCCATTTTTCCTTCTTTTCTTTTTTCTTTTTTCCTTCCTTCTCTTCCCTTCCATCTTTCCCCTCCCTTGTTTCTCTTCTCATTTAAACATTTTCTTCCTGCTTCCCAATATCTATCATTCATTTCAGTCCTTATTTTTGCTTTCAGTTTCTTACACAAGAGAAACTGAAATATTTAAACATGTATCTGATTTATTTCATTTAAAATTATGGTCTTGATGTGCATCCATTTACCCAAAAATATCTCAAACTTATTCTTCTTTATGGCAGAATAGTACTTCATTGTATAAAAAAGCCACATCTAGCTGGATGTGGTGGTGCATACCTGTAATCCCAAGATTTGGGAGGCTGAGACAGGAGGATTGCCATGAATTCGAGGCCAGCCTGTGCTACATAGTGAGTTCAAGGCCAGCATGAATTACAAAGCAAGATCCTGTCTCAAAAACAATAAATAAAATAATATTGGGAGCCATTTGAAGCTGGAAATTGACCTAGGGCATGACCCAGACATGATCCTACCAAAAAAACAGAGTACCAGGGTCAACCACGTGAAAAAGTTGCTACAGCCCAGAAAAACACCAAGCTCCTAGATAATCCAAGCAATGGGTTGTTAAGGAGAGGGTCTGAAATTGATGTTATCCTTCCCAGTATATAAATAAACATGTTGCATTCATTGAGCAGTACCTTTCCTCCCATCAGGAGGATAAGGGCTCCACCTGAGCCCAGCTTTGTCACTTCTTTATTTTTCTCGTCCTCTCGTGGTCCTTCACCCCAAGAACCTCAGGAGTCGCATGGGTTGAGGCAAAATAAATAAATAAAAATAAAAAAGCCACGTCTTCTTTATCATTCATTCAATGATGGTCATCTGAGCTGTTTCCAAGTTTTAGCTTTTACAAATTCTGCTGATATAAACATGGGTGTGCATGTGTCACTGTGAGATGATGCTTTTAACTTCTTTGGGAAGGTACCTGGAAGGGGACTAGCTGGGCCAAATAGAACCTGTAGTTTCAGTTTTTTGAGGAATCTCCATACTGATTTCCATGTTGTTTGCACCAATTTACACTACAACCAGTAGTGGAGAAGGGTTCTCTCACCCCTGCATAGGCCCACCAACATTTGTTACTGGTTGCTTCTTGATGTTGGCTGGGTTTTTCTAGAGTGAGGTGGAATCTCACCGTTGTTTCACATTGCATTTCTTGAATGACCAGTGATAGTGAACATTTTTCATGTATTTATTTGCTGTTTGTGCTTCTTTTTCTGAGAAGTGTCTATTCATTGCAGATACTCATTTTTGGATTTGGTCTTTAAATTTGGGTGGTTTGATTTTTTTGAGTGCTTCATGTATTCTAGATATTAGTCTTTCGTCTGAGGAACAGCTGGCAAAAAAATTTTTTCCCATTCTGTGGATTGTCTCTTCACTTTGTTGGTGGTTTCTTTTGCTGTGTAAAAGCTTTTTAATAAGATGAGATCTCAGTTGTTGATTCTTTATGGTATTTCCTGTGCAATCAGGGTTTTGTTCATAAAGTCTTTGCCTACACTATGTCTTCAAGAGTTCTCCCTAGTCTATCTTCTAGCAGATTGCTTCTATTTTAATACTTAGATCTTTGATCCATTTCTATTTTAGTTTAGTGCATGGTGAGAAATATGGATCTAGTTTTACTCTTTGGCATATGGAAAGTTAGTTTTCCCAGCATTATTTATTAATGAGAATTTCTTCAAGTGAATGTATGTGGCCCCTTTGTCAAAGATAAGGTGACTAAGTGTGTTTGGAGTTGTTTCTGCATCTTCTAATCTGTTCCATTGATTCTTGAGTCTGTTTTTTCTTAAATTTATTTTCATTTTTTAAATTTTACCAGTATCATGCTATTTTTATCACAGTAGCTTTGGAGTACAACTTCAAGTCGGGGATGGTGATGCCTCCTGCCTTGCCTTTGTTGTTCAAAATTGCTTTTGGTATTCTAGGTCTCTTTTTCTGGTTCCAAATGAATTTTATAATTGTTTTCTATAATTCAGTAAACTATGCTACTGATATTTTGATCGGGATTGCAATGAATCTGTATATTAGTTTTGAAGTATGGCCATTCTCATTATATTGGTTCTTCCTACCCAAGAGCAAGGGATAGCTTTCCATCTTCTGATATCCTCTTCAATCTCCTTTTTCAGAGTACTGTAGTTTTCAATGTAAAGGTCTTTTTCTTTCTTCTTTAGATTAATTCCTAAGTATTTCATTTTTCTTGATGCTACTGTGAAAGGTGGTGTTTCACCAATTTCTCTTCTGTGAGTTTGTTATTGGTGTACAGGAATGCTATTGGGTTTTGAATGTTGACTTTGTATCCAGCTATGATACTGAATTTGGTCATTAAATCTAGAAGTCTTTTGGTGGAGTTTTTGGGGTCTTCTATTTAGAGTATCATGTTATCACAAAAATGATAATTTAACTTCTTCCTTTCTTATCCTTATTCATTTTATTTCTTTCTCATCTAATTGTTCTGGCTAATATATCCAGAACTGTATGGAGTAAGAGTGGTGATAGTGGACATCCTTTTCTTGTCCTGATTTTAGAGTAAAAGCTTTCAGTTTTTGACCAGTTAGTATGATGTTGGTTGTTAATGTTTCGTAGATGGCTTTTTATCAGATTGAGAAAAAGACCTTCAATTTGAATTTTCTGTAGTTTTTATCATGGATGGATGTCAGACTTTTCAAATGCCTTTTATGTGTCTATCGAGATAATCATGGTTCTTTCCACCCTTGGTTCTGTTAATGTGTATATTACATTTATTGATCTGCATATGTTGAACCATCCCTACATCCTTTGGTGATGATGTATAATCTTCTGGATGATTTGCTGCATTCTCTTAACTGATATCTTATTGAGGACTTGTGCATCTGTGTTCATTAAGGAGGATGGCCTGTAGTTTTCTCTTTTGATGGGATCCTTCTCTGGTTTTGGTATCAGGGTAACATTTGCTTCCAGGAATGAATTTGGGGGTGTTGCTTCCCTTTCAGTTTCATTAAAGAGTTTGAGAAGTTGTGGCATTAAGTCTTCTCTAAATTTATTGTAGAATTCAGCAGTGAATCCATTAGGGCCTGAGCTTTTCTTTGTTGGTAGTTTTTTAATTAAATCTTTGATTTCATTGACTGATTTTGGGTTATTTAAAATTTTTATTTCTTCTTCTTCCTCTTCCTCTTCCTCTTTTTCTTCTTCCTCTTCTTCATCTTCATCTTTGTCTTTGTCTTCATCTTCATTTTTTGAGACAGGATTTCACTATGCAGTTAATTTTGACCTCGAAGTCATTTTGTAGCCCAAGCTGGCCTTGAACTCACAGCAGTCCTCCTGCCTCAACCTCCTGGGTCCTGGGATTACAGTTATGACCTACCATGCCCATCTCTATAATTTTTATATCTTCGATTCAGCTTTTGTAATTCAGTATGTATCAAGGATTCTGTTCATTTCTTCTGTGTTTTCCATCTTATTAGAATACAGGTTCTCAAAGTAGGTATTGATGATCTTCTGGATTTCAGCAGGATCTGCTTTGATTTCATCCTTTTCATTCCTAATTGTGTGGATTTGAGTGCTTACTTTTTTGATAAAGTTGGCTAAGGGTCTGTCAATTTTATTTAGTCTTTTAAAGAACTAACTTTTCAATTGATTGATTCTTTGTATTGTTTTCTTAGTCTCCATAGCACTCATTTTTGCTCTGATCTTTGTAATTTCCTCCTTTATATGTACTTTGGGTTTAACTTGGTCTTCTTTTTATAGAATCTTGAGGTTCAACATAATGTTATTTTAGTCTGTTCTGTTTTTCTTTCTTTCTTTCTTTCTTTCTTTCTTTCTTTCTTTCTTTCTTTCTTTCTTTTTTTTTTTTTTTTTTTTTTTTTTTTTTTTTTTTTTTTTTTTTTTTTTTTTTTTTTTTTTTTTTTTTTTTTTTTTTTTTTTTTTTTTTTTTTTTTTTTTTTTTTTTTTTTTTTTTTTTTTTTT
>RJWM01013652.1:0-52694 GCA_004363535.1 Dasyprocta punctata
CAATAAACTCAATGAGGAAGAAATTAAGAAAATAATACCATTCATGATAATTTCAAGAAAAGTTAAATGCCTAGTAATTGACCCAATCAAGGAAGTGAAATACCTCTATGATGCAACCTGGAATACTCTGAAAAAGGAGATTGAAGAGGACATTAGGAAATGGAAAGATGTCTCCTGCTCCTGGATAGACAGAGCTAATATTATTGAAATGGCCATACTCCCAAAACTGAGATAGAGATTCAATGGACTCTCAATCAAAATATCAATAGCATTCCTTACAGAATTAGAGAATAATTTTAAAATTCATATGGAACCAGAAAAGATGCAGAATAGCAAAAACAATACTGGGCAACAAGAGCTAAGGAGGAGGCATAACAATACTTGTCTTCAAGTTATACTACAAAGCAACAATGATAAAAAAAAGGCATGGTAGGGCCAGGGATTTAGCTCAGTGGCATAAGAGCCTGCCTGGCAAGCATGAGGTCTTGAGTTTGCTCCCCAGAACAACAACAACAAAAAGCATTGTATTGGTGCAAAACCAGGCATGTGGATTGATGGAACGGAATAGAAGATTCAGAAACATACCTAGACATAATCAGCTATTTGATCTTCAATAAATGGGCCAAAAATATGTGTTGGAGGAAAGATAGGCTCTTGGCTAGCTATATGGAGAAAGTTGAAACTGCTCATATTTCTTACCATGTACTAAAGTAAAATCAAAATCAATCAAAGATCTAAACATTAAAGCAGGAACAATGAACTTATTGGAAGATAAAAATTGGCAAAACAGGTGAAGTCCTAGGTGTAGGTAAGGATTTTCTGGACAGAGCTCAATTGCTTAAGAAATAACAGCAAAAATCAGCAAATGGGATTATATCAAATTAAAAAGCTTCTGAACAGCAAAGGAAACAACCAACAGAATGAAGAGACAACCTACAGCATGATAAAAAAATTTTTACCAGTTATTCCACAAAGAAGTTTATCTAGAACATAAAAAGAACTCCAGAAAATTAGACCGTTTGCAATAAAAGAGTCAATCAAGCAATGGGTAGGTGAAATGAAGAAGTTCATAATAGTTAAATCCTGGAAGCAATGTGTATCTATATATATGGAATACCACTCAGTTATAATGAAGAATGAATTTAAGACATTTGTAGGAAAACAGATACACCTGGAAAACACAGTGTTAGGTGACTCAAATCAGACACACAAGAATACAGTATCTTTCATTTGAGTAAGACAAAATGTAACTAAAGAGAAAAATAAAAACTTGACAGAAGGAAACAGAAAGAGAGGGAGATCTTTTGTTAATGGGAAGAGGTCCAGGGTACTTAGAGAAGGGAGATGTGAGAGGGGAAGGGGGAGTGAAATTATTTAGGATGTGTCATACATGTGTACCAAATACCCACAATGAATGCAAACATTATATGTCATAAACAAAATGAATAATAATAATAACAATAACAATGAAAATGTGGAAATGGGATTTAGAGATGGAGGGAGTGAGAATGTAGGGGTGGGCAAGGAAATTAAAAAATAAGCAAATTTTGCTGTGTACATGCACCTGCTTCCTAAGATAAAAGTAAACCATGTATTGCAGATATGTACTAATAAAATAATAAAAAAATGGGCAACTAAAATTAATATTCACTTCTCAGTAAAAGAGTTACAAATGGCCTCTAAGTAGATGGAAAAATGTTCAACATCTCTAACCACTAGAGAAATGAAAATTAAAACAACACTGAGATTCCAACTTAGCCAAAAAAGAATGGCTAACATCAAGAAATCAAACAATAATGAATGCTGGCATGGTTCTGGGGCATGGGGTGAGGGTGGAGAGGAATTCTTCTACATTGTTGATGGGAATGTAAACTAGTATAACCACTATAGAAATCAGTATGCAGAATCATCAAAAAACTGGTACTAGAAATTCCATTTGACCCAGATACCCATATTTTTTTGTTCAGTCTTTTTTTTTTGGTACCAGGTGATTAAAGTCATGACCTCACACTTGGCAGGTGGGTGCTTATGCTACTGAGCTAAATCCCCAGCCCTCCATATTCTAGATATCTTCCCAAAACAGTTAAAGAAATTGTATTACTGTGATATATTCATAGAAAGTGGTCTATATTTCCATAAACAGATTAATGGATAAAGAAAATGCATTTACACAATGAAGTATACTACTCTGCCACAAAGAAGGGTAAATTGGAGTCATTTGTAGAAGAATGGATGCACTTTGGTCTTAAGTGAAGTAAGTTAGACACGCAAGCTTAAACAGCACATGGTTTCTCTTATATGAGAAACCCAAAATATAAATAAACAGCAAAACAGAAGATAAATAATATGAAGTAGGGAGATAGGACTTTCTCAAAGTGAAGGGGATCCTGAGATGGCGGGAAGAGAGAAGATTAGGAGGAATAGGGGATGAAAAGAAATCGAGATGTGATATATGCATTTACCAGCTTCGCACAGGAATGAAATCACTGTGTAACACTAACATGTATTAATAAAAAATAAAAACTGAAAAAAAGAAGCGAAATATTAAGAGATATCAAAAACATCTATGTTCAGTGCCTTCATGTTGCTTTTTATCTTATATTACATTTTAAAATACATATAGAATTTACTTTTGTTTATGATGTAGCATGTTGCTGTGATATCTAGGTAATCACCACACTTACTTTACCTTATTTCTGCATACATGATTATATCTATTTCTAAGCCATCTGTGCAACTGGGCAAGATCATGAGACTGAACTATAGCCAAAAGCTGAAAGTAGGAGAGATGTATGTATGACATTTCCAGTCTTGACCTACAAAAACTTTTCAAGAGAGATGCTCTATGTTTGCTTTCTTACAAAATAACCATGGAGGTTATTTGTTTAAGATGTTAGAATAAAGTAGAAAACATTTAAATACTGCAGTCCTCACTTAGTGCAGAGCCACTTACCAATCAGAAATATCCATTTTGGCCTTGTATCAAAGAATGAATTCCTGTCTATAGTGTCAAACTGTTGGGATTTTAGAGAATAACTTTCATAGCATATGTATAATCAATACACAGAATAAGATCAGGAGTTAACTAGTTTCCAAATGTAAGGTCAAGGATCCCAACACACTTTACTCATAGTCTATCACTTACCCTCTAATTTGAAATTCTGCTTTTTGCACAATCTATATTTTTGTAACTTTAAGAATGATTCTGGAGTCTAATTTATTTTCTTGAGCTGTTTGTTTATTCTATACCATGGTATTTTAATTAATAAAATTTTATAATTGTTCTTGGTGTCTGGAGCAGAGTTATCATTTAAAACTCAGGTCTCTCTTGCTCTTCAACATCTTCCAACAGCTTTTCAAGTAAAATAGAAAACCACAACATGATCTATACAGCCTTACGTGATTTGATCACTGGCTTTCTAGCTGTATCCCTCACTCTTTGGTGCTTGACTTCTTTAATTTTCTGAAAAATGCAAAGCATCAGGTGTGCATGGAGATGCATGCCTATTATCATAGTTCAGTTCTGCATAGAGCCAATTTCCAACACCAAAAACAACAACAAACACTCCTAAAGCAAAAAACACCCACAAATCCTTCAAAACCCCCAAACCAACAAACCAACCAACCAAACAAGGAAAAAATAAGAACAAAAAACAAGACAATGCAAAGTAGCTTATCACCTCTGGACCCTCAATAAGTATTTTTCCATTTGCTTGATGAAATTCCTACTCATCCTTTATGTCTTATATTTAAGAGAAATTCTTCAGAGGAGGTTTTTATAATCTTTTGTCAAGATAAGATACCACTGCTAGGCAATTTTAGTGCATCTCACATTGCAGTTATTATAATTTACATACTGATTTGTGTCATTGCAATTGTTAGTAGTATTGTGACATTTTCTCTTTTCCTAAGTATGACCATCAAATCAGAAATGACATTTGTTATTCATTATGTGTTCCCAACACCTAGCAGAATACTTGACCTGCAATAAATAATAATGGAAGGTTGAATAAGTAAATATAAAATTATTTAACAATATACTGATATGTATCAATATATACATATATGTAACTATTAGAATATTTTATATATATATATATGTTTGAAAAGAGTAGACTCAATTGATATGTGCTACAGTTAAGAACTGGTGACATTTAATGATATTTGATTCAATAGGTAAATATAGATTTATACATTAAACTATGAGGAAAAATTGATCTCATATGAATAGGGAGGAACAAACAAAATATTTCCTTGATGGATCTGATGTTATTAAACTGATCATGCAAAGATTCTCACCTGGGTGCATGAGCTTAAAAATATGGGGACTCTTGCAAATTGGATCACGTGCCCAGATACACAGAATCCTCAAGGTGTCTGGGGACTTCTTTGAGTTTCACCTCCAGAGAAGATTCAGGAGTATAGGTCTGCTCCAAGATTCAGGAGAGATTCTAAACTGGAGAAAAACTTTTCTGTCTTGTATGTCTAGGATGTTTCTAACTCCCTGCCTCCACAAACTTTTCATCTTATTGAATCATGTTTCTTATTAACCTTTGAAATTTTAGCTCAGATTCATAGCAATTACAGGAAAGCTCTCATTTCACAGATTCCTTTCCAGTCTCAGTCTGTGTCCTCAAAGTTTCTCTAAAGTCTTGGAACTTCTGGGAAGATGGCAGAACAGTAAGTAGCAGAGTAAACAGCTTCTCTGAGAGATACAGTGCAGACACTGGAAAACAGCATCATGGGGAAGACAAGAAGGAAGGAAGTGGGCCCCCTGGTCCCAGGAAGAATCTAAAGTGAGAATTGAAACCCACAGAAAGAGTAAAAAGAAAAACTTAAATGAAGAAGAGGTGGTAGCTGGCAGCATCTTTGCCTGGAGCCAGACCCACTGTGTGAGAGGAGCTGCTGGAACCTGCAGACACACGATCAAGGTGACGTTGTAGTGGCAACACTGGAGGCCTCTGTGGAAAGAGGCAGCATTGGAGGAGAGTGGCAGTGGACAGGGGGAGCAGACCTGGAAGACTGAACTGGCTGACGGTAAGTACAGAGGACTCCATCCTCCTGTAGGAGGGAGTGATTGACTGGGAACCATTTTGGAATTGGGCTGGATAAACCCAGAACCAGAACTGCTCCTGGCTTCCTCCAGCAGCACCTAGCTGGGTGCAGACACGTGGAAATTGCTCAGACTGAGCCCTGCCCACATGTGCATTCTAGCAGCCATCTCAGAGGGTCCCTGCAGGTAGCCAGCTTGATCTGGAGGCAGCGGCCCCACACATGCTCCAGGAGCTGTACTGGAGGATCCCGCTGGTAACCAGCTCAGGTTTGCAAGCGACAGCCATCCCCATCCCCGCATGCACTCCACCAGCCATCAGGGTTCCAATGCAGGCTGGGAAAAGCAGCAGACAGCCCTGCACCAGTGCTCCCAATGTCCACCATCAGATATCCATAATCAGCACTGGCTAGAAGAACCAAGCAGTCTCACTTCAGAGAAATTGTAGCCAATGCAGGAAGTGACTAGGACCCTAGTACCCATTTGTCCAGAAGAACCCAGGAATATGTCAAGACGAAGAAGCAAAAGGCAATCTCTGGCCTCCAGTCCAAGCAGAGCAAGTCTAGGAGATGCAAACATGGAAGAGGTCGAGAGTCACATAACTGAAGTTTCTGAGGTGATGGCAACTGAAGTAAAGAAACAACTTCATGAGGCCATAAAAAAAATTAGAACAGAAATACTAACTCAGGTAAAAGAAGAAATGAAAAACATAATGAAAGAATTGCTAGGCATCTCTAAAGAAGACATAGACAAAAAAATGGAGCATAGGGAAATGAGGGAAACCTTGAATGAATAATACAAAAAAGATTTAGAATCTATGAGATTCAAAGAGATAGCCAGGAAAGTAAAAACTCCATTGAAAGTTGGCATAACCACTTGAAAGAAACTGACGATAGACTTTCAAACCTTGAAGACATGTTTGCTGCTTGTAATCATGAAAGGGAAGATCTTTTAAAAATAACAAGAAATCTGGAAGTAACAATTCAATGGCTGCAAGACAACCCAAAAAAGCATAACTTAAGTGTAAAAGGTCTGAGTGAAAAAGCAGGGGTCAATACAAACGACATTAAAAGTCTATTTACAGAAATAATCTCAGAAAACTTCCCAAGCATGGGAAAAGGAAGTGACATTCAGATAAGTGAAGCATATAGAACTCCAGCTAGCCAAAACCAAAATAAATCTACACCCAGACATATAATAATCAAGATCCCAGAAATTCAACACAGAAACAGAATATTAAAAGCAGTTAGAGAAAAGAAACTTATCACCTATAAAGGAAAACTAGTCAGAATCATGACTTCTCAACACAAACCATCAGGTCAAGAAGAGCTTCGAGTGAAGTATTTCAAGCCCTGAAAGAAAACAACTTCCAACCCAGATTGATGTACCCTGCAAAACTATCTTTCAAAATTAACAGAGAAATAAGATACTCCCATGACAAAGAACAACTGAAGGAATTCATGACCACCAAACCAACCCTACAAAGAATACTGAAGGACATTCTAGAGAGAGATAAAAGAGACCACAGCTCCAGAATCAGTGGGAGAGGGATACCCATGAGCAGGGCAGACAATTGAATGGAGAGGAAAAGTAGGCAGCCAACAGCAGGAAAATAGCATGGTAGAGACGAGGCAGTGCATGTTGGCCTAAACAACTAATGTAGAAGGCCTCAACTCACTAATAAAAAGAAGCATAGGCAGAGTGGATCAGGAGACAGGATCCATCAATATGCTTTATACAAGAAACACATTAAACTCAAAAGTGGGTTCATAGACTGAAAGTCAAAGGAGAGAGAACAATGCTCTATGTGACAGGGAACCAGAAATAAGTGGGGGTAGTTTGCCCATTAGCTGCATAGTGGACAAGAAAGTTATGGCATTTTTATTCAATGAAAAGCTACTCAGCTATAAAGAAAAATAATCTCAAGCCTCTTGTAGGTAAATGGATACAACTTAAGATCATGTTCATGGATGAAATGATTCAGAGTCACATGGGTGAACTTCATGTTACCTCTCTAGTACAAAAAAACTAAAGGAGTTAGTAGGATTCAAAATACACAATACATATTGTAAAAATGAAAGAGGAGGAAGTGTCTAAAAAGGGAAAGCAGTGACCATTGTCAATCTATTATCGTGATTCGAATCCTGTATTGTTTTTATTGTTTGGTTTTGTTTGGTTTTATTCTATTTCAGTTTGTCTAATTTTATTATATTTGATGGAATGGACAGTTATTTCAAAGTTTGCAGAATACATTATGGTAGCCATTATTAATATCTGATCACTTTGTTTTGAAGCCCTGTATTGCTTTCATTGTTTTGTTTTGAATGATTTTATTCTATTTTGATTTGTTTGATTGTATTATGACTGATGATATAGGCAACTGCTTAAAAGATAACAAGAGACATTATGGTAACCGGTGTTGTTTTACTATTTTTTTGAAGTCCCGTATTGCTTCCATTGTTTTGTTTTTATTGGTTTTATTCTGTACTATTTTGTTTGATTATATTATGCCTGATGGTATGGGCAGTTATTTTGAAGATAACAAGAGGTATTATAAGGGGAAAGAAGGAAGGGAAAAGGAAAAAGGCATAAATTTCTGTGTATGTAACATAAGATAGTTAAAATGACTATAGTACTATATACATTATTATTGAAAAAGAACAGTTAATACTCATATGATTAGATCAATTTTACATGTCTATATCTGTTAATCTAAACAACCCTTTTGAAGGCAACAATATGCAATATTATAGCCATTGTCAAATTCCTATCATTTCGTTTTGTAAACCTATAATGTTGTTGTATTGGATTAGTTGTTGTTTGTTTGTCTCTTTTGCTTTTTGTTTTTCTTTTCTGCGTCTTTTTCTCTTAAATTAAAAAATTAAAAAAAATAAAGTCTTGGGATGGTGGTGTCATCCTATATCATCATCATAGTTGTGATCATTGAATGGTAATATCTGTTTAAATTATTAAGTTCCAGAAATTTTGTTAAGTAATTTATATGGATTATCCCATTGAACTCTTAATAATAAAGCAGTGACAAAATTATAAGCATTTCTAATTCAGAGATGTAAATTGCAAGCTATTCATGACCTTTTCAGTTCGTCTTTCTCTTTCAACTGTTAGTTCATAGACGGCTTGGACATTATCTTTTCTCTTGTGTCTCTGTAACTTTCTCACAATGAATAGTGATAACGGTGACAAGTCAGTCCATGTAACTATCCCTAAAATATTAGAATAAATCTTGTTTTATTCTGGGTCGATCTAATTTGCAGATGTAGCTTTGATATAAACATTTTAAAATAAAGTAACATTTTGGTTCTTACCATGTGAAGCCAGAACATTTCTGGAACAATAATTTATTTTGTTAAATCCAGTAAAATATTTGTCATATTAAAATAAACTCTCCCTTGGGTTTTAGATCTCTGTTCTGTTTGTGCACTTAATTCAAATTGGATGGAAGACTGATAGTCATAGATTTTTGCTATTGAAGAAAATAGGGTAAAAGACTTCTTGGCAAAATAGTCAGTTTTTCAACTTGCAAATTAAATTATAGTGTAGATGTGCTATCTTGCCCCCATTAACTTCTTGGCCTCTTTGGTTTTTTGAGCCCCCCCTGGGGATTAGTTTTCCTATGGCCCAGAATAACTGGCTATTGATCACTCCTTCTGCTTTGCGGCTTTCACTTCTCGGTACAAATTGGCCTATGTCAGGTGGAGTAGGAATGTGGAAGAGGAAGATAATTAATTTATACTCACATGGAAATTAGATGCATTCTAAAAGAAGGTAGTCACTTGGATTATTAGTTTAAAGTAAAAGACATATTGTAAGCAAACCTAAACCTTTTTCTATCCCTGATACCCATTAATCTTTTAAAAGGTGCTCAAAGACACATTTGAAACATAAAGTTACTTGGATAAAGATCTGAATCATTTCAGATGATCTTCAGAAAACAATCACTTTAAGTCAGATTTTTCCCTTGCTATCGTTAAAATATTTACAAATAATGGAAAAATTTAATCACAATGACAGGTATTTTTAGGTATTTAAATCAATTCAGTAAGCAGTCAATGTGCTAGAAACATTGTGAGTAATTAAAGTTAAGAATACTATTGCCTAAATTTGGTGTTATTATTTAAGTACAAAAGGTGAATGATCCTTTCTTAAAGGAGCAAATTTTAAGAAAGTTTTTTGGATTTTTAAAATATGGGATTCTAGTACAGAAGGGAGATTATTACTGGCTTCCTGGATGCCAGAGAGCAGGATAATAAGTGGGGATTTTGCCCTATGTGCCTGCAACAGATTATTGAGTTTGATAGGCTACAATCTCATACATATAAGGTTAGACTGCCCAAGAAATGCTAAATGATTCTTTCTGATCCATCCAGTAATTAGTAATTTGACAAAGAGGTCCTTGGTTTCATATGATTCTTTCACCTTTTTTTGAACTCTTGTTAGATTATTCTGCGACCAACATGGTCTGGTAGTGAGAGGATACAGCATTCTATATCCTGTCACTGATCTTATGTGAAGGTGAAGCAAAGCTTTTACCAAAGCCCAGATGGAATAGTGTGGCCAGAGGTCAACTGATGGTCCGCAGCTACCCACTCTGCAGACTTATACTTTTGATTTTGTGCTTTCTCCATGCTTTAGACAAACACAGTAAATAATGTGAAACATTTCTAACTATATGAATACTAAAATGAAAAGGAAAGGAACTTTCTTATGTCTCTTTCTGTCTGTATCACATGGCAGACTACCTGGCCTACAGAAATGCTCAGCAAATATTTAATGGTTTGATGAATGAATAAATGAGTGAACAGTGGTTTTATTTCAGATTCCCTAAATTCCATATATAAATAAGATTACCTCTTCTTTTCTATAGGAGGAAAGACCAATGAATACATTCACTAACTGAAGTTCCTTTATTTGCCAATTAATTGAAATCAGCATGATTCCTTGTACCCCAGTACCTTGAACAACTGCCGGCATATCAAAGTGCTAATTACTTGTGTGAATGAGTGAGTGCCCTAGTGAGTCTAGATACTTTCACTATTACCATTGGCTAAATCTTGCCTTATTATTTATATTTCTAATTTTCTTTGAAGGCTTACATCATTTCATTCTTAAACACAGTGATTCTCTCTTCTTTAAAATTGGTGGCTACCACCTATTCAATTTATCTGACTTTACTTTTTTCATTGACATCTAGAAATGGCATTGACTTACTTTCATTTGCTTTTGGGAATTTATCATAATGGCAGGTTAAAACACTGGGTGAAACTTTTTTGGAAGATGCTTATTTCACTGAAAATTGTTAGAGTGAAGCTGTGATGTAATCCTTCAACATCCTAAGAGTACAAAACTATGTCAAATTTTCTTTTTAATCCCTACAGTCAATGGATGTGAGCAGCTATATTACTTTCCTTTTCCACAGTTCACCTAAATTGAGTTCAGTGCTTTCACATATATTTACTGAGTCCAAAGGATTTGTTACTATAATTGTAAAATCTATTCACCTCAGCAAAGGACCTGTTCTTTCTACCTATTACAGTTGTTACTTATGAAAATATGAAGTTCACAGTCAAACCTTGGACCATCACTGGAATCACTGTGAAAAACAAGGAACACAGTGGTTGCCGATTTAACAATCATTTCTTTGTGTGCAGAGAGAAGACCACAGGTGACATTATAGTGTGTTTCACAGCAAAATACAAGTGTGCCCCCAAATGTTACCATTGTTGGTGACTGACTCATTCAGCACATAAATCCAGTCATGTCTCTGAGTTACACCATACACACTGTGTCAGGAGGGGCTCCAGCTTCAGTCAAATGTTGAATAATCAGTTCTTTATAATATTTTAGAGCTTGAGTTTGTCTCCAAAGTGTCATATTTTTTCAAGTGATTTTTCTCTTGAGGCCATTTGCCTTTTCCCAGGATCTTGTTTCAGGTGAATTCCAATAATGTTAAACATCCCAGGGGAAATGTTCTTTTAGAAAGCTTCATGGGTCCACTTGAGTTTTTAGAGCAGCTAGCTTTGTGGGAGAGTGCTGCTTCATTCCACTAAACACTTGTATTTTAAGTCCTATACACATATATCCAAAAGAGGCTTGCTATATTCTAGGATGAATTCTTGCTGCTTTGTATTGTAAACTGAGGTGTCATTCATAACCTTCCCAAAACAAGATTCTCTGTAAAGAAAATTCTATCTTCATGAACAAACTACTACCAATTTATAAAGGATATTTTTTGTCTTAAAAATTATAGTCCACCTCACTCATAGCATACAAATGGAAATAATTCAAGGGCCCAAAATAACTAAATAAGCTAGCCAGTATACTTATTTAGTTGAAAATTTTCCTGACATTAAATTAGAGTTAGGAAGGTCACAGAAATGAATTAAAATTCTTATGATAGAAGCAGGGGTAAGAACAAAATTTGCGTGTGTGTGTGTGTGTGTGTGTGTGTGCATCTGTGTGTCTAGACATCACAAAATATACTGTTGTCACTTTGCCATATTCTTCATTTTTGGAAGGCCAAGCAGCCCATTACCAAAAGTCCTTAGGTGAGCATACAATGTCCAGACTGGTTTATTACAGTTCTTTGCTTTTCATCTCAAGTGATTAGTTAGGTCCAATATGAGCTCATTTGGATGCAGATCAAAAAGTCTCTTTTGTTAGGGACTTTTCTCTTTTCTTTTTCATGTCCCTTTGTCTTCATTTTTCAGTTATTTTTTCAGAGCTATACTTCTTTTTGTTCTTGGCTCTGGCCCTTTGACTCCATTTTGTTAGGTTTTTATTTTCTCAAAAATCTTCTGCACATGCACGTGGGTGTGTGTATAATACATCTCAGTGCTGCTCATGGATCAGGATTCAAAAGACAAAATTTTAAAATGCTAGCTGACTAACCTCTTAAAATGCTGTTGTTCTCTTTGTCTCCCTTTTATCTCATTGATATATAGTATGGTCATTTACTTTTCCTCCAAAATGAGTGAGACAAAAGGAAGCTATTTTCCCATATTTAGAAGGATGAGATGAGAAGGAAATCTTACTAGAAGATTTAATGACAAATCACATTTGATTTTCCCTGTTTCTAATTTTTAAAGTATATGTGTTACATTATTTTTATGTTAAAGAAAAATATGCAACAAAATCATGCAAACCTGAAAGATGAAAAGATTTCTTGTTCTATTGATAAAAACATTAAATGGAATGTCCACAAACAAGGAACCTGTGACTGGTAGAGTCAGAGCTAACACCTAAATTTCCAAGAAGAAGACATTTCTGTGAACACTGATAACAAACCTAAATTCTTGAAACAGCGTCATCAATTTTTAGAAGCATTATATAGGAAAACCTTTTTTCTTCTTCGTGTTTTAGTTTCTTTGTTCATAAAATGGGGATAACTGGCTGTATTGTGCTTTCTACGATCAACACATTGTACTCCCGATACCACATGTGAAGTGTCTAGAGTGGATATCACCCCAGAAGAAGTAATTGATAAATGCTATTTTTCTTTCTTCTAAGTTGGTCTGACCCTTGGTACAAAGCCTTACAGTATACCAGGCGGCACCTTTCCTTGAGTTATTATGAAGTTATGGCTTATTATACATAAATATGACATCACATGCTATGGAGTGAATTGTGTCCCTTCAAAATCTGCATAGTGAGACCATCACAGCCCCTGAGTACCTCGGAATATGACTTTGGAAGTACGGCATTTAAAGAGGTGACAAAGTTAAAATGAGGTCATTGGAATGAACCCTAATCCAATCTCCCTGGTGTCCTTACAAGAGGAAAACAATCCAGGGATGAACATACACAAAGTAAAGGCCATATTGGGAGGTTGTGTTCCGGTAGCTGAGAGCAGAGGACACAGGCAAAACCAGCTCCGCCTATTCTCTGACTTTCAACTTTCAGCTTCCACACTATGAGAAAGTTATTTTTGTTAATTCCTCCAGTCTGTAGTATTTTGTTATGCTATCCCAAGAAAACTATACAATTTTAACCTTTAAATAGAAATTAAGCTGCATGAGGGGAAACACTGCATTTTACTCATTTATAATGATATCCGATGAGCACTCATTTCTTTATGAACTTCTATTAAGGCTAGAAATTTTGTTTTATATTTCTTTTAGATCTCCAATGGAGGTTTAGCTATTGAGGTTACTGACAACTATAATGTGATAATGAGAACTATCCATGATTTTTTTCTCTTTTACAAACAGTAACTAGAGATGTCCTTTTTATGAAGTCATAGGAGTAAATGCAATTAGAGTTGAAAAGATTATTTCTTATTGCCTGTCCAGACATAGTAATAGAGAATTAAAGCTTCAAATGTAATTTCTGAAATTAAGATTAATTACTAGGAATATATGATTCCCTCATACGCTGATGACCTCATGTTGTTTGAGACTAAATGTGGGGGTCTCTGTCATATTTGTGTTAATGAATATGATTTGGCTTTTTTAAATGTAGTCAGGGTACAAGAATAATTTGTCTGTATTAGATATTTGCTTTGTATTTTTCAGAGGATCAAAACTAAGTAAAAAATTCAAAGGATTTTTTTTAACTGAGTTTTAAAAATTGCATTTCATTCTCATTTTCTGGAGTATAGGAAATGTGAGAGAAAATGAGTTATCCTAATTAATTTATATACAGGACATCAAGAGATGAAAAACTTCTGTAGGGTTTTCAGCATTTGCCAAATTTAAAAGCTGAAAGATAAATTTAATAATAAATGGGAAATGCTCTGAACAGTAGGCTATTAAATTTGTTACTGGGGAAATGCGGTAAAGTGCTTAAGGAAGTGATGAGGCTATGTTTTTTGAGCAAGCATGGTCTTTACATATCATTTTGTCAGTGCTGATGCACATACATGTAAACAGACAAGCAGTATATTTCTAATATTTCCTTATTATAACTTATTGAATAATTTGTTTGAATAACTGTTAAAACTTTTGGGCCTTATTTACACATCTATAAACAAAAAATGAATACTTTCCAACACATCTTCCAACTGTTGTATTCTATGACTTACTTGTATCCAGGAGTATAAAACTGGGGATAGGTTTGATGTTACTTGTGGAGGCTACTGGTCATGCTGTTTCCACTGGCCTCCTAAGGCTGGTCTCTCCAGAAGGGGCACTGATTAGTTCAGGAGCTCAAACACCGATCCTGTGCTTCAAGATGCCAGGAGTTCTATTTACTGCTCGATCTCTAGCTCTGAAGTATACCTGTAACATCATAGAAAATTTTCAATATATTTGTTGCATGGAGGTATAAAGAAATATTTCCAGTGCTGTTTCAGATCTATATGATCTGTTATGGTGTAAACCTGCCCATATTTTTCAGGGTTATACTGACATATACCAACTTAGTGATACCTGATTGGAGAATTAGAGAAATATAATTACACATTGCTACTAAATTAATCAAAATCATCTGAAACAACATTAACATTTTAAAGAATGTTTTGTTTTATTGTTGTATAGAAAAAATAGTGAACTTTGCCTTTTCTTTTTCAACTTTCCTGTTTTTTGTTTATTCCTCTGTTTCCATCAGGACATACTGTCCTACTGTCCTCAGGAATAGTATCTGTTCTCCGAAAGTAAAGTCTGTGAGGTGGGGACACTGTGTATGCATTTCATGACTTAAGTGTCATGATGTGGATTTGTACTGATCCCCAAAGGCCAGGCACTAAAGGCTTGTTTGCCAGTTTGTGGCAAAATTTGAAGTTGTTCCAACCTTTAGGAGGTAGTTGGAGGGAACAGATCACTGTGAATGGGCCTTTGAAGGATATATTTTGCCCCAGGTTCTCCTCTCTTTCCTTCTGAACAACTATCCCCTACCTTTCCCTTTTGCCATGTTTGTGCCTCAGCACAGGTCTAAAAGAAACAGAGCCAACTGACCATGGACTAAAAGCTCTGAAACCATGAGCCAACATAAACCTTTTGCTTTTAAATTTATTTTTCTCAGATATTTTGTCACAGTGACGGAGAATTGACTAACACACTTGGATGGTGCCTAGCTATAATGACACTGAAAGATGTTTTTGAATGAATAAATGAAAGACAGTTTTTGAACAAATGAGTGAATGAATGAATGAGTCAATAAATGCTGATATTCATAACCACAAAGAGGTCAAATAACATTTGGTTCACTTTTCATTAGCCATGGGGAAGGAATCTAGGAAGAAGGAAGTGATACACATATGAAGTGATGTATTTATAATTTTAATTTATAATAATAAATTGTTCATAATTTTAATATATGATAATGTATTATAATTATAATTTATAATATAGTTTATAATTTTTATTGTATATAAAGTAAAAGTTTTGTGTATCTCATTTTCTTGGTCAAGTTAGAGAACAGAAAAAAGGACAAAGTTTAAAATGTTTAAATTGCTACCTGTTTTAGTTGCCTTTCTCACTTGCCGAGACAAAATACCTGACACCAAAATGAAAGAAGTAAAGGTTTATGTGGATTACAGTTTGTGGAGGTTTCAATTCATAACCTGCTGGGTCCAAGGCAGGGTGGTTCACGTCAGAGGAGCAACGGTTCATGATGGCAGAAGACAGCAAAAGCAACAAGAGCAAAAAGGGAGGAGAGAGGAGAGAAAAGACCCTTTCTGTCCCTTATAGTGTATGTAGGCCACACCCATTTGGGTGTAACACTCACATCTACAAGCCCAGCACTGGAACATGAATCAGTCACAAACTCTAGAAGTCTGCCCCCTTGACCACATGAGGCTTTGAGGGGACATTCAGACACAAAGCATAACACTATCTATTCTTTTAAAAAGCCTGGCTAGTTTTAACAAAATATTGTAAATAATTGCTGTATACAAAGTAAAAACGTAAGACAATAGAGTTACCCTCATGATTGGTTTGCCTTTGACGGCTCTGCTAGCAGGTAGTTTAGTACTATGCTTCCCCCCAGTTCTCTGCAAGTCTGGGTTTGGTGCATACTTTCTAGGATGTAGGAATCTGGTGTAGCTGAGAATTTATACAAGAACAGTCATCAGAATGGGAACCATCCCAGATTTCTGACTCACTAGAGATAAAGAAGAAAGTAGCTGCCTAACTACGTTCTTTCAGTGTACTTCACTTTCGTTAAAAATATTGGCTGTAGCATTTCATTATGAATCTATGCCCTGTGCCTCACTTCTCACTCTTCTTGGGTGTGAAAATCAAAGACCGTTCTGTCAAATTTCACTCTTGGTGTACCAGGGTAAAGCAAGGCCTTACTCAGGCCTTCCACTGTTGTGTCTGTGCAGATCTTTCCTCAAATCACAACTTGCTCAGCCCTTACCACTGTCTTGCATCCCAACTAAACAATATTTAATTTTAAATCTTGCTTATTTTTATCTTTCTAGGTGCATACTTTCAGGGAATCAAAATCTCACACTATAATTCACTTTTTTTCTCGAAAGTAAAATACTAAATTTTATGAACTAGGCTTTTATATTTTTCTTCTTAGTAGATATATTACAGTGGACTAAAGTATTTTCTAGGAGTAGGGAGTGTGTAGTCATTTTCTTTATGATTTCTACAGAAAAGAACTAAGTAAATGTGACATTACTTTAACAATGAGTATACAGAGTCAAATTTGAGAGATTTATTTGCTCCTTGTATTTGACTCTGAAAATAACTTGTACAAACATCAAGAAATTTGCATTACTATTGTAATAATGTGGTTTCCACATCAGATTAAAGACATAGAATTATATGCAGTTGAAAAATATTATTTAAAAAGTATCAAAGGAAACTCTTTATTGGTACTTTCCATAATATATTTAAAGTTTATAACTAAAGATGAAGAATATGTAGGTAAGCTTTATACATCTCAGAAGTTCTCAAATCCTTGTGTGTCTCAGAAATTCTTAACTTTTATAAGCTACAATTTGGTCACTTGGTTTTATATAAGTTTTAGTGAGATATCTTCCTGACTCACTCCAATCTCAGATTTGAAATGAGGTTGAAACATCGATGGTATATTTCATCTCCCTCTGCCTATCTATGTTGTATAATATTTGAAAGATATATGACCTAGAGTACTAGAACTTTACTTCTGAAGGAGATAATGACTCTGTACAGGCCTCTTTCATTTACAAGGTGCTTATATCCACCACAGCTACCAATCCTCTATTGGTCCAGTAGTGACAGTGGAAAAAGGAAGACATGAGCTTGTCTTTCTAGACTTAGAAAAACACATTTACTGGTCTATAGCCACAGACAGTATATAATCTCTACCGCTATTTCTATATTATAAAAATTCAAGGTCCTTGATTTAGTTTTGCCTAATTGACCAATATCTCCTTACTTCACTATGGTTGCTTCCTTGTTCTCTTTTTTCCAAATATATATCCTTGCAGCACCACTTCATGAGGTGTTTGCTTTTCATTTATGTAAGAACATTGACCCTTGCCATGCAGTTTGACCATAGTAACAACCAGAAACTTATAAAACTCACCTGTGGGGTAACTGAACAACTTATATATGTTAATCACAAAACACATCTTTTAAAAGTAATATTTTTGAAATAGACTCCATTAAAATCTATTAAAATGGAGTTTAGAAAACTTTCACCAAGGTATTTGTCAAGATTGGCAGGATAGCCCTTGAGTGACAAAAGTAAAATACTCCTCCACATTGCATTATCTGGAACGTTAGATTTCCTCTCCTGTGCTATATTTAGATGTATGTCATGCCTGATTTTCAGTATCTATGCTTCATTTTTTGTGTAGTACTTATAGTAATCCAGATGAAGTGTCAGGCCAGAGTGTGAAGAGGGTATTCTGTTCTGAGCCAGCCACCTTGCTGGTGTTTGAAAACCTTCAGTGCTGGGTTCCTACATGCATGACCTTGACTTTTGTTCCTTAGTAAAGTAGTTCTAAAAAACTTAACTGAAAGCACTGTGTTAGCTTAGCTAAGACTTGATATGATTGGGATTTTGGTGATGGAAACAGATTGATTCGATTCTTGCGTATGCCTATTAAATTTGGACAAATTCAGTTCAGTTCAAATCAGGTCAACTCAATACCATTCAACCCAAATTAATTCAGCATCTATTCATCCAAGTATCGTGTTAGGTTCTAAATATATAGAGATGAACAAATAGATTCTCTGTCTAGAATCTAGCAATCAGGGTAAACAAATAAAAAGTTGAAATCTAGTTCAACAAGTAGAATAATACAATTACATGCATAATGTTGAGGTAACCAGTGTATAATATAATCACATATTTATTGTGTGTAGGGGAGGTATGATGAAGTGCTACTTTGAAAACATATTGTGCAGGCAGAATTTTAAAAGATGACTGAAAGTGCATTGCATTTCAAAGTGGAGTTGTATTTAGAGGGAGGAACTTCAGCTTCCTTCCTCTAACTCCTGTAGTCTTGAATAGACTCTCACACATATATTACTGATCCTGGTTGTTTTAACTCAAATAAGTTTTCACTTTACCTCTTTTTAAAAACAAAATGAATATTCTAATGCAATTAAATTTTTTAAAAAATTTATAAACTATGAAACAAATAGCTTTGACCTGGAATTCTGGTATAGCAGCTTGAGTAGCATCCTGGGTTTGTGAAGAGGAAGAAAATGTTTGTACCACTAATTACAAGTTAGCAGGGAAACCAGTAAGAAATGGTACAAAGACAAAAATGAGCATGAATCCAGAGACCTGGGTTTAATTTCTCATTATAATTCCAAGTAGTTCTGAGAGTCTAAATTTTTTAATGTGTAAGCTGA
The DNA here is from genome assembly GCA_004363535.1 of Dasyprocta punctata. Classification (NCBI taxonomy): domain Eukaryota; kingdom Metazoa; phylum Chordata; class Mammalia; order Rodentia; family Dasyproctidae; genus Dasyprocta; species Dasyprocta punctata. Next base: position 18,808 of record RJWM01013652.1, read on the forward strand.
GGGGTTAAGAGATCTTTAGTGTCTCTTTTAGTTTTGAAAACACTCACCAACTTTATAGAATAGTTAGGAGATGAAGTTAACACAAGGCAGGCAGAATGGGCAGTAGAGGAGCTCCATCTCAGGTGATAGCTAATCTATTTAAACTCTGGCTGAGCTTCATATAAGTTGATAGATCTAGGAAATAAAGGCATCACTTCACAGTAATTCTTGTTTTGTAGAACACCTATTTTACAGAACAGGGAAGATTAATGCAATCATGTGTTCAAAATAACTGCAGAATTCCTGACACATATAGGTACTCAATATATTTTAGTTTCTTTTCCTGTTTTCATTTACTCTGATTAGGAGCAGCCAATCAATTTTTTCTATAGTGGATCTCAGATATCAAGGACTGCTTATTTGGACTTGTTTGGGTGGAGATGTGGCTCAGTGGTAGTGTTTGGTTAATAGAAGCAATGCCCAGGATTCTCCAGTACTGCCAAAAATAAAACAATATAATAAAATGCAATTAAATTAAATTAAAAATCTGATAATTCTAGGACATTTAAATTATCTATCTTGTCCACACCGTGGCAAAGGTATGTCAGATCAAGTGATGCAAAGAAATAAATGAAGGCATTTCATAGCTAAGATATTTGATAACAGTTTATTTTTTCCAAATGAAAGCCATATAACAACCTCATGTCATAGTAGTCTTAGATGCTTCTCTGTCTCTCATGACCTTTTAGTTCTGCCCAGTTATTAACGCTAACACCATACAACTTGAAGAGTCAGCACACTTGCTGGTAAAGGGGGCATTTCTTGCAGTTAATAATTCTCTTGCATTTCACTTCACAGCCAAGATTTATGAATGAGTGTCTGTAAGGAGGAGTCCTCAGATGAAGATTTCAGTGCTTTTATAAGGACATACTGTACTACATTTACAAAAATAGTGCCGTAAATAACATTACAAGAGGCAGTATAGCTCAGCAGGTTCTAAAATAAGCTGAGTGCAGAATCTTAAAGATTTAATGAATGTATATGTTATTCTGCCGTATTCACTACATCCTGGGGTTTTTCTATTTTTGTTTTGTTTTCTTTATCCATCAATTCAAGTCTAGGCTCATACAAGCTAAATCCTTGACTTTTGGTAGAAGATGTGAAAAAGGGCACTTCTGGCTAGGATTTCCATTTGCTTTGATAATGTGATTATTTCTTTATTAAGAGATTGTTGGAAACCTCTCTTGACTTTATCAAAAAAAGCAATTATAGTATAGATGTTTGGTTGTTATCCTGGGAAGACTGGAAATTAAAAATCAGATGTAGATTTAAAGCTACCTATGTGGGGCCAAATTCTTATTTCTAAATGGATGACACATGGACTCTCAGTATTGCTTGTTAAATATACAAAAAAAAAAAAAAAAAAAGTAAAACAAAGGCACATTATTCTTTTTAAAAGAAATTTTGAATTTTTTTTTTTTTAGCAAAACAGAACTTGGTCAAAGATTTTAGTCATTATATGAAAAGCAACTACTGAGAGAAGGCAGGAAGATTTATGGAACATAAGTAACACTCTTTCAGCACAGTAATGGTATGTTACAGACACAAATAAGAGAACCATTATAAAAATGGGAAGGATGTTACTTTTCATGTGTAGTGTATGTTTCTGGAAGGACATGTTGGCATGAGTGGTCAGCATGAGCATCTGTGATTATGTGAATATGCTGTGATTACCTGACTCGTAGTAAGGCTGCTAATGCAACTGGCAGGTGCAGAGTGTTGATGTGGAAAGGTGGAGATAAAATTGTAGTCACTGAGACAAAATTTTTTTAACCTGTTGTATATTTCCCACAAAATCAAATAACAGGTGATACTGAACTTTGGAAAAATAGCCAGTGACTTTCTATACTAATAGTTCCAACCCCAAGCCTATGAAACTTATATACATGTTCCTTAGAACTGTAGTCAAAATTATTCTTTGGGGGTGAATTTCTAATGCCAAACAAATTTGGAAGTGTTGAATATTCATTGACCCTAAGGACCATGATACTATCATTAGCATATTAAAAGCTCTGAGAAATCTTGAAGTATAAAATAACAAATTAAGGAATAGTTTGATGATTCTCTCATTTTAACACTAGATCTCTTTGTCAAGGTATTTTTATAAACATTCTTAGGAGTTAGGGACTTGGGAAGCATAGTTTGGAAAATCCTGTTAATTGGTTATCAGGGGAAAAATTTACCTGTATGGTAACATGAAGAAGTGAGATGTTTTGCAGGGATGGACACTTATATTATGCTTTCTTAATGCTGATATTTTAGAATCATCCTTGGAAGACCAGCCAAAATCTTTTTGTTCTTGTTCATATGTAATGGAAATAATTTTCTTGTTATAACATCATTAAGAAAGATTCAGTTATTTCATTTTTATTTTGCATACGAAAGCATCAAAGATAAATTTTGTCCAATGGAATCCTTTCCAAGTTTTGGTCTAGTTTTCAAGTTCTAATGTTGCTTTCTTTAAAACTAAAACTATTTTCTTAATTTGAGTAATTGTCCAGGTTGAAGAAAACTTGTAAGCACTGCTAGTACTTGTTAGGGGTAAATGGAACTCTAGAGAGTTCTTTAAAATAGGAAACATTTGAACAGAATATCATCTTGCTTTCAGTTATTTGTATAGTTGCAATTTCTGCAATTCTATACCTCACAGCTCTAATTTCTCTTTATCTGTGTCTCAGGCTTCCATCAATAATCTTCGACTGAAACACACTTGACAAGAGAGGTAGAGTAGACGCCCTTGCAATATCTTCTGAATGTCACTCAGCAGGTGATTTGTATTCAGGTTTATACATTTCAGGAAGAAAAACATAAAACTAAGTAGCAGATTCAATCCATATGAATCCAGATTGGACAAGGGAGCTGTTAGCAGCATTTTGTAAAATCACTCTTTGATTAGATGGTGGAGATTTTATAAAACATAAAAAAAGTCAATGATTTTAGATTCTTATTGTGGATATAAACCCATAAAATAAAATCTTCCTGTAATGTACTCCAGTGTAGGAATAGACTGACTATTTTCTGGATCCAGTTACTTCCACCTTATGTACTATGATTTCTAATTGATCTATCTAGCTTAGAAACTCTATGATACAGCTCTTATCTCATCCCATAATATCAGTATTAGAAAACAAGTGCTGGTTTGTCTGTATGTATTGAATAAGGAAGTGGGTTCCTTCTGTTTTCTTTTGAAATTTGTAATATGTGAAAAAGAATCTATAATTATTCATTATTAAAAATTAAGTAAAAAACACAATAAAATATTCTTTCTGGATATTGAAAAATGTTTATCAATTTATGTTAATTTAGTCATTTCTGTGTAGTTAGTAAAACCTCTTAAAATATTCTAATTATTTTTGAAAAAATTTTGAAAAACTAAATGCATTTTAAAAGTCATACAGTATTCTGTCCTTAATTTGTAGAGGACTCATAAACTGACAGTGCATGCTTATAATTTGTTTATACAGTAACATTAGAACTTTATGGGAAAAGTATGCAACATGGATGGTTTTCCTCTTAATTCAGTATACATTATGTAAATCACATATGTTTGGTTGCACAGTAAAAGAATATTGTACTTTAAGCATTGTTTAGAAGATGGAGTGATGAATTTATAATAACAAACTTTGGTTCAATACAAGGATTAGATGAGCTGAGGCATCTGACCATAAGCTATCATTCTCTTCTTCCTAGAGCAAATTGCACTGTTTGAGGACTTCCTGTAAACTCACAGTTATAACAGCTAAGTATCAAACAATTCCATGTGAAGATATAAATTGAATGACTGAAGGAGGTTACTTTGAAAGTAGGGACATCATGAGGTTTTAAGGCCTATTTAACATGACTTCTAATTTCCCTTTGTTGAATTTGTAGTTATTCTCCCTTTTCTTTTATATTGAAAAATTAGAGCTGCACATATTTATGGGGCACAAAGTGATATTTTGAATTTTAAAGACAATGTGGAATTCCCAAATCAAGTTAAAGAACCCATCCATTGTCTCAAACATTTGAAATCCTTGGTAATGGGGACATTTGAGATTCATCTCTTAAAAACATTGAAATAGTAGTACTCAACTATGAGCTACATTCAGGTAGATAAGAGAAATAAGCTTGAGTTTTTTGAGTTCTTTTGCACAGCATGGTGAATGTAACTAGTAGCTTGGTAGTGTAAAATTCTCTTTTCAATCAACTCTTGAGGGATTAGAGAATTCTATACTGCTTAAAATAAGTAAACTGTTGGAGTGCAAAAGGTTACCCATCTTTCTGTGTTCATTTAGCTTTTGGCCTACCCCTAAGAACCTGTCAAGTGCCAGTCAGAGCTGATTGGACACCTGTGCTCAGAGGATAGGACAGAGCAGCTCACCTTTAGCAGGTCATCAAACCAGCTCCAGATGGCAGAGAACTTCTGAAGTTACAACAAAGTTGCTTGTGATGCAAATTGGTGCCCTGAGGTGAGATGCTTCATTAATGCTTACTCTCCCCCAGCCACCGAGGTATCACGGGTTGGGCTGCTTACTCTCACATTTTTTCTCTCTGTAATATATGCATTATAACAACTTATTCTCATAAAGACAAACCAACTCAGCTGCATCTGGCGAGCTGCTAAACAACTAAAAGAGAGAGGAAAATTTGATTCCATTTAGAGGAATATGGTATTTAGCTTTTCTGAAGGAAATGGGTTAAACAACTTTAGGAAATTCTCTTATCATTGAAGTCTCACAATAAATTGAGATTAAAAATTTAAAAAAGGAAAAATGTGAGTTTCTATTCAGATCACTATTTTTTTTTTGTCCAACAAGTGATGAGAAAAATTATGAGAACACATGCATTTGTCCTAAATTATGATTGTATCATATTAACCTCAGCTGACAACATCCTTACTTTGCCTGCTTAAAATTCTGCCTCTTGGGTATAAGCACACACTGAAAATTGACTCAGTTCATTTCTTCCTGTCTGGAGTCACTTGTTGGTTACTCCTAACTACTGAACTTATTTTATCTATTTTGTTTGTTCCATTACATTTTCATGCTTTTGTCACCTGGGAATTTCTCTCTGTGATGTTTTTATTACTCAATTCAAGATTTGTAATTATAATTAACTCTTTTGTCTAATAATATGCTAAAATGAGCTAATAGAGTTTTGCTTCTTTTTTTATTTTAATATTAATGGAAAGTTTCTTGTTACAAGAGACATTGATCGGGCATTGACAAGTAGCACAGTGCTCATAAAAACGGGTTGTATTTTTCCATAAACCATCTCAGCATAGTAGAAATGCCTGATACTTTCTGGCTGTGATCTTTGGGTCTAACTTGCTCATATGGAAGAAGTAATGCTTTTAGCAATGTCTGAAAGAGATGTTTTGAAATTTTGCTACTAAAAAAGAATAAGTATTACTAATAAATATATGGAAATAGTAAATATTTGTGTGTCTGTTCTGTGTCCAATATCATGCAAATTATTTGTTCAGTTGTATTGCTTTTCAGTAGAATACACTAGACCATTTAGTACCAGGTATAAAGCCATGGAATCTATTTCCATAAAAACAAGGAAGCTCATTCTCTGTTCAAATGTACTGAAAAAGTTACTGCCGTGGATATTGAATCTTGTGGAATTCCTCTTTATTGTGCATCAGGTGGGCAAAAAGGAAGAGGTATGAGGTAAATTTTTGAGAAGTATAATATTAGTTGATTCTTTATTCTAGGTATGAGCAGTACTTTGAAACAATAACTTCAGACTAACCTTTTCCCAAAAATTCATAAGGGGAGAAGCTATTAACCATTTCTAATTTATTATCTTGTTTTGAAATTCTGTATCATTGTTTTTAATATTTTTCTCTATTTAAAATAAAAAAAATAAAGATTGGTGAAAATTTGTTATAATTTTAGATTATTATAACTTAAGAAGCACTTTTATTGGAAGCAAAGATTAAATTTGAGCTCTAAAGTTTTGAATAAAACATATAGGTAATCTGAGTTTTTGTTAATTTTAAATCAATTTAGAGCACATATATTATGAGGAATTTCCATAAGCATGAATTTGTTATGGAAGATTTCACTTCATCTTGAAGGAAAAATAATTGTTACTTTAAGAATAACAGAAATGTATGAAATGAAAAATAACTATTATGTTAGCAGACAATATACATTCTGAGGAAAATATTTTTTTGTAATCCAAAGAACAAGGTGAGGCAATTATATAGATCTATGCTGTTGTATAGGTTGTCCTCTATGGCAGTTTAAAGTTTTCAAGGGAATGATGGAAAACAGGACAAAGAAGGGAGTATGAACTTGGAAGAATAGTGCCTGGGCAAAGTAGCAATTGATGAAGAATGAAAACTAGAAAGAATGAGAAAAATTTCCATTCAGTTAATTAAAAAAGGTTGCTTTTGAGAGACAGTACAATGGAGAGGAGGAAGTTGGACTCATATTTACTATTTACTATTTATTATGTGTAAGGGCTTTAATCTGTTTCTTAATCACTCAGAAGACTGCACATAAGGTGGGTATTTTGTGGGAGAGAAGGCAGATGCCTAGAATGGTCAGTAATCTGCCTCAGTTAACACAATGAGGATGTAATAGTGATGGATTAGAATCCAGCTTTATTGGACTCCACACTTTCTTTCCCACTCGTGACACATAAAATATGACACATGACTGAAAAACTATTATTACTTTAAAAAGTTTTGTCACACTTGAATATTTCATATTATCTATCTTTTCTTTTAAGAATTATACTTAAATTTTTCACTTGAATTCGCCATCATTTCAGTAACATTTTTTAGTAGTACTAAGGATTGAATCTGAACTATATCCACAGCCCCATGGTAGCTTTTTGGGCAAGCATTGGTTTAACACTGCTGACTGCAGAGAGTTTAACCTGTAGATTTTTTGTGGTTGAATTTTTCCTTTCCTCTTCTGCTTCCCTTTCTTTCCCTTCCCTTCCCTTCTTCCGTTCCTTTCTTCCCCTCCCTTCCCCTCCTCCTCCTTCTCTTTCTCCTCTCTCTCTCTCTGTTTCTTGCTCATCCTTATTGAGGTATAATAGACAAATATAATTGTATATATTTAAGGTGTACAAAATAATTTGTAATAAGAAATTATTATTATTATTATTATTATTTGAGGCAGGGTTGCACTGTGTAGCTCAGGCCAGCCTTGTGCTCACATTGTAGCCCAAGCCGGCCTCAAACTCACAACGCTCCTCCTACCTCAGCCTCCCGAGTGCTGGGATTAAAGCCATGAGCCACCATGCCCAGTTTATGGTAAGAAATTATTACCACAAATAAGCAAATTAATATTCTATTACATTACATAGGACTGCCATGAGTTTGAGGCTAGCCTGGGCTATACAGTGAATTCAATGCCAGCCTGAACTATACAGTGAGATCCTGGCTATTGTGCATAGATATTTTTTACAACAGGATACCAATGGTTGTTGGGAACCACAGATTATAAATTGAGTCTAGGGGGATGTCCAATGCTGTCCTTATCCTGCCGTTTGAGCCAGAATGGACTGTAGAAACTCTCTGCTTTCTTCTGGTCACAGCTGAAGCCCTGTGACTAGTGATACTATGGCACTCACAGAGCATGATAAGACCTGCTGAAGAAGATAAGGATCTTTAAAGCAATGTAGCAACAATAGTAAATAGTTTTTCCTGAGGTGACTATAGTCTCCTAATTGCCCCTTGTCTCATCCTTGCAAGAATGCTTTGTTCTTTTTACTATCCCACCATAATCACCTTTATTGCTTCCGGAAACACACACTACCCTTCACTCATTGTCCTTGACAAGGGTGTAATCAATAAGTCCTGAGGTGCTGGCTGCCTTGTGGCCTTTTGTTTCCTGTGAACAACTGATCATCCCCGATCACTGTCTTATTGCTCTTCCTTTTGACACCTTGCAGGAGACTAGGGTGTACTGTAGGGATCTAGGGTATACTGTAGGGGTCCCTGATAAATGGCCAACAAGTATGTGAAAAGAATGATCCACATCATTAGTCACCAGGAAATGCAAATCCCAAACACAATGAGATATGATCTTTGCATTTGTTAGAGTGTGTATTATCAAACAAAAAAGATGACAGTATTGGCAATTATGCCAAATATAGGGAACCCTTTTACGTTGTTAGTGGGAATTTAAACTGATATGGCTATAAAGAAAACATTTATAATAAGATTAATGTTTCCTTAAAAAAATTAAAAGTAAAACTATAAATGCTCCCACTTCTGGGCAGGTATTGAAAGGAAATTAGCTCTTTTTTGATTCTGGGAAAGATGGGGTGTGTCTCAAGTGAGTATTTAAATAAAGGTATTTGAATAATATATTTTAGGTCTTTGCATGTTTAATACATTTTGTATGTTTAATGTCTTTCTGAGTGAATTATGGTCTGAGGAATAATCTTTCTACTACTGTCTGGTTTCTGTCCCTTTTGGTAATCTTTTAATATTGTTTCTTATCTGTGTAGATATTTAGATAACAATTTTTCCTTTTCCTTTAAATTAGAAAATGTTAGTAGGTATGTGAATCTCTGTCTTTTAATTTTTTTTCCCTTGGAATATAGTTACCAGAAGTGATCAATCTGTAGACTTTTGTTTTCATTAATTTTTAATTGGGAAAGCTTTCTTTAGATGCATTTGTGGTTATTGCTTTTAACTTCTTTGGGTACTTATCCCTGTTTGGAAAACTTTTCTGGATCTGTTCTTTGTATTAGCATTGATCTTTAATTATAAATACTGAAAAAGGCATCAGAAAAACCATAAATAATTTGAAAATTGGCAAGAATGATAAACTACAGAAGTTACGAATTGGTAAACTTAGTGTTGAGCACTTTTTGCCAATCTCATAAGGAGTGTGAAGAAACATTACTTTAGAGTAACTGATTATTAATAAAGAAAATGATCATTAAACAGAAACTTTATATGCATTTAAGAAAGCATAGCTTGACCAGTTCTATATACCAAATTAGCTCACATTCAAGTCAAAAAAGAATGTTGAAGAGGGTCATTTTAGTCACTACCTCTATTTTTCACTTCAAAATTGGCTACTTTTTTTACTTACTTTGAGCTTTTTAGAATTGTATGTATTTCTTTGTGCCTCCTTTCCATTGTTTGATGTTATATTTGTGGGTTTCTTCTATATTGTTGTGTTGCAGGCATTAATTCTATGCGTGCTATTCTATTTCATGAATCTATTATAATTTAATGATAAATATTTGGGTTTCTTCTAGTTTGGGTTTATTTTGAAAAGCACTGACATAAACACTTATACACATTTCTTGTGCATATACATACAAATGCATGTGCATACATATATATGCACTTTCATTAATATTAACCTAAGTTATATATCAACTTCAGTAGATAATTCTGGTCTCCCAAAGTGATATTCACATACCCTTTAGTAGTGTGTGAGGGTTCCAGTTTCTCCACAGCCTTATAAATGTTTGGTATTTTCAGTTCTTTAAATCTTAACTTGTCTAATGAGTCTATAGTGTTACCTTCAAAGCTAATAGAATTAGTAATTTTTCATGTGATTTTCAGTCATTTAAATATGCTCTTTTCTAAGTGTGGATGAAATCTTTTGATTATATAAATGAATGGCTTGGCTAATATTTTCTTTTTTTTAATTTGTACTTTAAGGAGAAAATAAATGAACAATGAAACCGAGTTACAAAACAGTTTAGTAGGACAGTTCCGATAGTTGATACATTGCCTATTGTTGTCTTTGTAGTAGTTACAGTACAGGATATATGCATGATAGCTTGTCTAAATGTTAGTACAAAGCATTCTTTTAAAGGAACAGAGAGAAGCTAGCTATGTAGCTACCTTAACTATCTTGTGCATACACATATATATTTTTTTCTTTTTCCCTTTCTTCCTTTCTGGTAAATGGATGCAACTTGAGACCATACTCATAAGCAAAATAAATCATACCCATATGTGCAAAAATCATATTGTCTCACTAGTGTGAGAAGCTATTATCTTTTTATTATCATTCTATATGATAGCTTTATAACATGACATATATTTCCTTCCATGGTGTTAGTGTGGGGTATCAAATCCATTGGGATCTGCCTAAGGGAGTGGTGGAGCACACTTCTGGGTGTGCTGCACAGGTCCTGAAGGTGTGACTCTGTGGTCTATGACTGGTCTTTTGCCAGTTCCTCTCTGGCACTGTTCTGCTGCTGTTTCCTGGCCACCATGAACAGAGTAGCTCTACTTTTCCACATCCTTCTGCCCTGATGTTTTCAATTCAGAGTCAATTGATTGTTGATTGAAACGATGAAAAATTTAAACTTCTTTTGCTTTAAGTCGTGGGTATTGTGTCTCAGTGATAGGAAAGCTGACTAATATGCATCCCATTTTGCATCTTGCATTTTTTACTCAATGGTATTTTTTTTAAACAGCAATGGCTAGTTTACTATAGTCCAAATTACTGATCTTTTTAACAGTTTAACCTTTTCATCCAATTAAAAAGTTCCTTTGTATATGTTAATGTCCTAAAAATAATCTTTTGTCCATTTCCTGCTGGATCCATTGAGATTGATGGTGTACTTGAAATTATTTCTATGTCTGTTGTGAAGAAGGTGGTCAATTTCATTTTTTTCTCCACATGATGCACGACTAAACCTGCATCATTTCCCTATAATCTTTTCTTTCCTCCACTACATTGTAGTGCCACCTTTGCTATGATTCAAATGTGGTATATCTTTACATTTGAGCTCTCCATTCTATCCATTCTTTCTAATTAAAGGTCCTTTCATTGATATCTATTATCTTAACTACTAAAGATTTACATAACTCCATACACTTGATATAATAATTCTTCTTTTTCAAAAATCCCCTGGCTATTTTGGTCTTTTCTATTTATATAAATTTTAGATTTAGCTAGTGAATTTCTATACAAAAATCTGTCTAGGTCATTGACTGAGATGGTAGTGACTGTACAAATCAGTTTTGGAGAACTAATATTTTCAAATCATTGTATCTGACTAGCTGTCAACAGGATCCAGCTCTACCTGGTCCCACGACTCAGAGCAACCCACCAGGGGAACATCCAGCCAGTCTCACATGACACAGATGTACTGAGCCCAGCCCAGCCCAGGACCCCAGAGGTGCTCATCAGGGACTGACCAGCATATCTGCAGGGCCTTGGAGAACTTGGGCTCTCCCCACCAGAGCACAGGGCACACGCGAGCTCCACTCTTCAGTGGAGCAGCCTGCACGCCGGGCCCTAGAGGTTGCAGGCCCACCCAGCCAGGAGCAAGGCCACAGCACTGTAGGTCTGGGACTCACCCAGGCTTGCCTGGCACACCAGAGGCTCTGAACTCCAGACTAAGGGTCCAGGTGGTGCCACACTCAGGGGTATGGTCCACCTAGCTCCCTGGGTCCCGGAGGCCATGGCCCCCACCCAGCAAGGTGGAGCCTCCACCAGCACACTCTGAGAGTGTGCCCTCACTAGCTGCGCACAGGATCTGGCTTACCCGGTCCCACGACTCAGCGAGATCCACCAGGAGAGCGCTCAGTTAGCCTCACAGAACACAGAGCCACACAGGTCCTAGAAGAAAATGACAAAATGAAAGACCAGGAGGCAGTCTCAATCCCCCAGCCCACTGAAAACAAACCCAAGAGACACTGAAATGGAAGACACTGGGAGTCACACAACTGAATTTTCTGAAATGATAGAAAATGCATTAAGAAACAGCTCTATGAAGCCATAGAGAAACTCAAAATAGAAATATTCTCTCAGCTAAAAAATGAAATGACAATCATTATTAAAGAAATGTTATGTGTATCTAAAGAAGAGCAAGATAAAAAAATAGAAGAACTTAAGAAAACGTTTGAAACTTTGAATGAACAATATAAGACACAAACAGAATGCATGAAACAGATGCAAAGGGAAATGCAGGAAATGAAAAATTCCATGGAGGGTTTGAAAAAATGCTTGAATGAAGCTGAAGACAGAATCTCAGATCTTGAAGACAGCATGGGAGCTCATGGCCACGAAAGAAAAGATCTCTTAAAAACAGTAAGGAACCAAGAAACAACAATTCAACAACTGCAAGACGATGCCAAAAGAAATAATGCAAGATTAATAGGCATAAATGAAAAAGCAGGGGTCAATACTAAAACCTGCAAAGAACTATTCACAGAAATAATAAGAGAAAACTTTCCAAATATGGGAAGAGAATCTGAAATACAGGTAACTGAGGCATACAGAACCCCAATTAACCATAACCAAAATAAATCCTCAACCAGACATACATATAATAATAAGGGTATCAGAAATACAGCACAAGAACAAAATACTAAAATCTGTCAGAGAAAAGAAACAGATCACTTATGAAGGAGAGCCTATCAGAATCATGGCAGACTTCTCAACACAAACCTTTAAGTTAAGAAGAGCTTGGAGTGAAGTATTTCAAATCCTGAAAGAAAACAGTTTAGACCCAGATTGATGTACCCTGCAAAACTATCCTTAAAAATTGATGTAGAAATAAGATACTTTCATGATAAAGAACAACTGAAGAAATTTATGGCCACCAAACCAACACTACAAAGAGTACTGAAAGACGCTTTAGAAAGAGACAAAGATAGATACAATCTTAAGAACAATAACAGAAGGAAATCACTAAGCAGGGCAAATAATTAAAAAGAAAATGTAGAAAACCAACAAGAGAAAGATACCATGACAGGGATGAGCTCATGCATATCAGTTATATCAATCAATGTATATGGTCTCAACTCATCAATAAAAAGAAACAGACTAGCAGAGCTGATTAAGAAACAAAACACAGCAATATGCTGTGTACAAGAAACACATCTCACTCAAAAGGAAATTCACAGACTAAAAATCAAAGGCTGGAAAACAATACTCCATGCAACAGGAACACAGAAAAAGGCAAGGATAGCTATTATGTTTGCAGACAATACGAACTTCAATCTGAGAATGATCAAAAGAGATAAAGATGGCCACTACATACTTGTTAGGGGAAAACTTCTAGAGGAAGAGATTACAGTCATAAATATATATGCACTGAATATGTGAGCACCCAACTGTGTAAGATAATTCCTAATAGACATGACAAACCAAATAAATAATAATACAGTTATAATAGGGGACCTTACCACCCCACTGTTACACAGAGACAGATCAACCAAACAAAAAATCAGCAAAGAAATAACAGAACTGAATCAAACTTGTGAACAAATGGACCTAATAGATGTGTACTGAGTATTCCACCCAACAACATCAGAATACACATTCTTCTCAGCTGCACATGGGTCATTCTCTAAAACAGATCATATACTGGTCCACAGAACATGCTTAAGTGAATGCAAAGGAACTGAAATAATTCCATGCATATTATCTGACCATAGCACAGTAAAATTGGAAACGAATGACAAAAAAACCTACAATAACTGCATATTTCCATATGGAAATTAAATAATACCCTCCTAAATAACCAATGGGTCACAGAATAAGTTAAAGAAGAAATTAAACAATATCTAAAATTGAATGAAAATGCAAATACAAATTACTGGAACCTGTGGGATGCAATGAAAGCAGTCCTCAGAGGAAAATTTAGAGCTCTAAACTCCCACATCGGAAAAATGGAAAGAAAACACATAAACAACCTAATGCGGTGCCTCAAACTTCTAGAAAAAGAAGAGCAAGTCAAGTCCAAAGCCCAAAGAAGGGAGGAAATTATTAAGGTAAGACCAGAAATTAATGCAATTGAAACTAAGAAAACAATACGAAGAATTTATGAATAGAAGAGTTGGTTCTTGGAAAGAGTAAATAAAATTGATAAAACCCTAGCCAACCTTATCAAAAAGAGGCAAGAAAAAACTCAGATTCATGCAATAAGAAATGAAAAGGGTAAAATCACTACAGACCCTGCGGAAATACAGAAGATCATCAACACCTACTTCAAAAATCTTTACTCACATAGATTCGATAACACAGAAGAAATGGACAGATTCCTAGAAACCTATGAATTACCAAAGTTGAATCAAGAAGATGTAAAACTACTGAATATCCCAATTTCACCTAATGAAATTAAAAATGTAATTAGGACCCTACCAACAAATAAAAGCCTGGGCCCTGATGGATTCATTGCTGAATTCTACAATAAATTGAGTGAAGACTTAATGCCAACACTCCTCAAACTCTTCAATGAAATTGAAAGGGAAGCAAGTCTCTCTAACTAATTTCTGGAAGCAAGTATTATCCGAATACCAAAACCAGAGAAAGATCCAACCAAAAAAGAAAATTACAGGCCAATCTCCCTCATGAACATAGATGCAAAAATCCTCAATAAAATACTGGCAAATAGAATACAGCAAGTTATCAGAAAGAGTATACACCATGATCAAGTGGGATTCGTCCCAGAAATGCAGGGATATTTCAGCATATACAAATCAATAACTGCAATACACCATATCAACAGGGCCAAGTACAAGAACCACATGATCATCTCAATAGATGCAGAAAAAGCTTTTTGACAAAATCCAACACCCATTCATGACAAAAACACTACAGAAAATTGGAATAGATGGTCTCTACCTCAAACTGATAAAAGTCATATATCATAAACCAACAGCCAACATCTTACTAAATGGAGAAAAACTGAAAACTTTCAACCTAAAATCAGGAACAAGACAAGGATGTCCATTATCACCACTCCTATTCAATATAGTTCTGGAAATATTAGCCAGAGCAATTAGACAAGAGAAAGAAACAAAGGGAATAAGGATAGGAAAGGAAGAAGTGAAATTATCATTATTAGCAGATGATATAATACTCTACATAGAAGACCCCCAAAAATCCATTAGAAGACTTCTAGAAGTAATAACCAAATTCAGTAATGTAGGTGGATACAAGGTGAACACTCAAAAATCAATAGCATTCCTGTACACAAACAACAAAGTCACTGAGAGAGAAACAAGGGAAACCACACCCTTCGCTGTAACATCCAAAAAAATGAAATACTTAGGAATCAATCTAACAAAGGAAGTAAAAGATCTGTACAGTGAAAATTACATTACTCTGAAGAAGAAAATCAAAGAGGGTTTCAGAAAATGGAAAGATATTCCCTGTTCATGGATAGGAAGAATAAACATTGTTAAAACAGCCATTCTCCCAAAATTGTTGTACAGATTTAATGCAATCCCAATCAAAATACCACTTGCTTACCTCACAGAGCTAGAGAAAGCATTCCTAAAATTCATCTGGAACCAGAAAAGACCTAGAATATCAAAGGCAATTCTGGGCAACAAAGGTAAGGCAGGAGGCATTACAATCCCTGACTTGAAACTATACTACAAAGCTACTGTGAAAAAATCAGCATGGTACTGGGATCAAAACAGACCTAAAGATCAATGGAATAGATTAGAAGATACAGCCACAACTACAAACACACTTAGCCACCTCATCTTTGACAAAGGGGCCAAACATGTACATAGGAAAAAAAGATAGCCTCTTCCACAAATGATGCTGGAAAAACTGGCTTTCTGTATGCCATAAACTAAAACTAGATCCATGCCTCTCACCAGGCACTAAAATAAAGTCAAAATGGGTCAAAGATCTGAATATTAAAACAGAGACCCTAAACTTACTAGAAGACAGAGTAGGTAAAAAAAAGTAGGCAGAGAGTTCATGAACAAAAATCAAATTGCATGGAAAATGCTTCCCAGAATCAACAACTGGGATCTCATCTTACAAAGAAGTTTTTGCATGTCAAAGGAAATCTCCAACAGAGTGAAATGAAAACCCACGAATTGGGAAAATATCTTAGCCAATTGTCCATCAGACAAAGAACTTCTATCTAAAACATATAAAGAATTAAAAAAAATCAGGCCCCTAAAATTCAAGGACCCAATCCAAAAATGGGCATCTGAGATGAATACACACTTCTCAGAAAAGAAATACAAATGGCAAATAAATATATGAAAAAATGTTCGACATCAATGGTCATTCAGGAAATGCAAATTAAAACAACACTGAGATTCCATCTCACTCCAGAAAGAATGGCCAAGATTAAAAAGTCAACCAACAGCAAATGCTGGAGAGGCTGTGGGGAAAAAGGAACTCTTCTCCACTGTTGGTGGGAGTGTGGACTGGTGCAACCACTGTGGAAATCAGTGTGGAGATTCCTCAAGAAGCTAGGATTAGAGATCCCATTTAACCCAGCTATCCCACTTCTGGGCATTTTCCCAGAAGAAGTGAAAACATCATACCACAGTGATATTTGTGCACCTATGCTTATAGCAACCCAATTTGTAATAGCCAGATGTTGGAAACAACCCAAGTGCCCATCAATCAAAGACTGGATAAAAAAGATGTGGTATTTTTACACAATGAGGTACTACTCAGCTGTTAAGAAAGATTGCATCGAGACTTTTATAAGTAAATGGACACAACTTGAGACCATACTCATAAGTGAGATAAATCAAACTCACATGTGTAAATACCGTATTGTCTCCCTAGTGTAAGAAATTGAAAAAAAAAATATGATCCAAAACCTATGATAAATACTATGTAAGGGTAAAAAACAGCTCAAAGAGCAAAAGTAATTGGGAAGGGAAAAGGGGGAATGAGGGAAGGGAAAAGGAAAAGACATAAATCTGTATGTATGTATATGTAAGATAACTAAAATGAACATACCGCTGAATGTGTTAGGTATTGAGAAAGAGCAGTTAATACTCATATGATTAGATCAATTTACATGTCTATATCTGTTAATGTAAACAACCATTTTGAAGATGACGATACGCAGTATTACAACCATTGTCAAGTTTCTACCATCCTGTTTTGTAAACCTGTAATGTTACTGTTGTGCGTTCACTCTAGTCATTTGTTTGTCTCTTTTGCTTTTTGTCTTTCTTATATGTGTCTTTTTCTTTCTCTTAAATAATAAAAAAAAATCATTGTATCTTTCAACTCATGCCCACATTACATGGCTTAATTTTCTTTTCGTTTTTAAATTATTTATTTATTTATTTAGTTTTTTTTTTTTTTTTGAGGCAGGGTCTCACTACATAGTTTTGGCTGTCCTTGATCTCATAACATAGTGCAGACTGGCCTGAAACTCTTAGCAGTTCTCCTGCCTCAACCTCCTGAATGCTGGGATTACAAGTATGTGCCATCATGCCCAGCAATTTATTTATTTTTAACTTTTTTTCAGATCAGTTGTGAGTTCACAGCAGAATTCCTGAATCAAAAGTACAAGAGTTACCATATACCTCTGCTACACACATAACCTACCACAGAATAGATATCTGTCAGTGGTACATTTATTATAATTCATAAATGTATATTGACATATTGGTATCAAAATCTACTAATCTTTAATTTTTAGTGTTGCACATTCTGTAGATTTTCATAAACATTTCCTCCATTATGGTTATAGTTTACTCCATACAGAGTAGTTTCATTCCCTCAAAAGTTCTCTGTGCCTATTTATCTCTCTCTCCTAATTAATCCTTGGAAATCAGACTGTCTACTGTCTCCATAGTTTGGTCTTTTCCAAAATATAATGTAGTTGAACTATTAGAGTATATATTGTAGCATTTTTGATTGGTTTATTTCACTTATTAATATTCTTTTATTTCCTATATATTCTGTCATGGCTTGAAATATCTTTCTTTTGATGGATTAAGTAATGGTTAACTTGTAACACTCAGCTTAACTGAATCTCATGGTGCTGGGTATGGAAGACTGCCACTAAGAGCATAAAAGGAGAACTGGAGTGGAAGATGGAATGCTGTTAATTCTCCTGGAGAAGCTGTTCTCATCGTTGGAGGATCTTGGGTCCTCACTGTCTCTGAGGATGGCTGTGGTTTCCTTTGGGGGAGCTCTAGTCCTTACCATGAGAGTTGCTTCATGGTTCAAGTGCCAATCTCTCAACCTGCTGGCACAGATCCTTCATCCCACTGGTGCAGACTTTCAGGCTTTCACCACTTACCTTTGGGCCTTCCCAGTGCACATCTTTGATACGGACTTACATGAGACATGGTTGTGGGCATTAGGCCTCCAGCTGGACTCATGTAGAACATTGCTATAGAATCCAGATCTTCAGCTAGCTTGAGTGTGGACAAATCTCCCTTACTCTTTTACATTTGACACTTTGGGTGAATATTATTACAATACCCTATAAATTATGCATCTTGTATTAAATCTTTTCCCTTGTGAACCCTGAGTACAACAATACTAAATAAAATATTCTATTGTCTGGGCATACTAATTTGCCCATTGAACTACCAAAGGACATCTTTGTTGCTTCCAATTTTTTGCAAATACAAAAAGAGTGGCTGTAAATGTCTGCATGAAGGATTTTGTGTGCACAAAGCTTTTAACTCCTTTGGGTGAAAACCAGGGTATACAACCATAAATTGTGGAGTAAGAACTATGTTTAATTTTGTAAGAAACCATCAAACTGTCTTCTAAAGTGATGGCACCATTTGCATTTCCACTAGTAGTGCTTGAGAGTTCCCAATGCTCCACATTCTGCCAGCATCTGAATGCTTGTCAGCATTCTGGAATTTGAGTATTTCAATAGGTGTGTAGCGTTATCTCATTAATGCTGATAACATATAACGAGACACATCTTTTCATATGCTTATTTGCCATCTCTATGTCTTTTTTGGTGAGGTGACTGTTAATGTTCATTTTATAATTGGGTTGTTTGTGTTCTCATTATTGAATGTTATGAGTTCTTTGTATAATTTGGATAGCAATTCTTTCTCAAACATGGATTTTGCAGATACTTTCCTAGCTTGAGGCTTGTCTTTTCATTCTATTGACAGTATCTTTTGTAGAGAAAAAAGTTTTATTTCAATGAAGTCAGGTTTATCAGTTATCTTTCATAGATTATATGTTGTTTGACTGAGAGTAGCAGCCAAAAATGTAATGGCAATAAACACATCTCAGCAATAATTATCACAGCAACATTTACAGGAAAAACTATAGAAGTTTTATCTGCCTACATAATTATTGTTTGAGCTTAAGAGCCAGAAGTGTGATCCCATTCCTAAATATAGCTTTATAGCATCTAGATTATTATTTTATTGATTCTTTTATTTTATTGAAAAGTTTAATCTTATTTAATTTTTCAAAAGTATTAGATACCTACTAAATGCAAAGAAGAATCTTTAGCTCATTCAGTGTCATGAAGATAACAAACAAACCTACCCTAAACAAAATTATTTCTTAGTAGAGGCTACCATTTTTCATACAAAATAACTGTAAGTCTAAACTGGTAAATATTGATTCTGTAAAACAAGCTACAGATATAAATACTTTTATGTTGAGTTTTATATGAGGGAGAGATTGCGTATAGCTGTGTGAATCAAGGAGGCAGTGTTTTATCTAGTATCAAAAATTGTCCAAATTGGGCACAGGTGACAGAAGGCAGGATGTTCATGGTAAAATAATAAGAGAATCTGCTTTAAAGTCAAAAGTTGCCCATGTTCACGTCTTGGTTTCACTAACTAGCTGTGGGTCATTATTTGACTTAGGTTTTCTGAGCATGTTTTAAATTTCTATCATCTAATTGCATAACATCATATTGTTTTTTTGACTCCAAAAGCAATGTGACTTTTTCTAGGAATGAATTCATAAGCTGTGACATAATACTATGTTTTTTAAAAGAATGTGTGTGTGTAGGGTGAAACTGTGGAAAACCAGCTCATGTCCAACTTTGATTCAGATTGTGCTTCAAAAAAGCTAGAAACTGTGGCATCTTTCTCAATAGCCATAGCTTATCTTCTGCGATAAAAAATTGTCATGTAAAAAAATAATTGCCAGATAACTGTCTTAATCTTTGAAAGGAATTAACATAATGAAACATTCACAGTAGTATCAAATTCTTATAACGAGAGCCTCTACATTTTCTTTATTTCTCTAGTATTATTACAAGAGGATCATATATTTTGTTGGGGACAAAAATTAATTATTTTCTGCCCTTTTAATTCTGCAGTTATATGTAATAATAATTAATATGTAAAAGAAGAATCTTTATTTCCTTTTTATAAAATTATTTAAATTTCAGGCACTGTTCAACATTTCCAATCTTATGGCTTTGCTTCTTCCTAGTGTAGAATTTTATTTCCTGTATGAAACAACATTGAATTTCTTTCATAAAATGTCTCTGTCATCCATGAGGTTTGCTTAGAAATAACCAGACCTTATATCCACTTTAGTCTGGTGAAACATGACCCATGCTAATAGCAAAATATTCAAAAATATGGAGCCTAGCATTTGTGCTCCTTTATAAATTTGAATTTGGGATCACTTAAGAATACATTTTCTCTGCTTAACCAGAAAAAAGAGAGGGCAAGATTCAGTGCTGTCCATGCATGAAATTGGCTTTGGTAATTGGCTTTGGCAGTACTAAGGTACTAAACTACAGAGCTCACTAAATGTGAGGCTGGGATGAGAAGGGTACACAGTAATTAGTCAGTCACTTTGACTTTTTTGACACTGCTTAGCATTTATTACTGTTTCTCTCACTACTCTGACCTAAACAATGACCTTTAAGCTGGAATATATTTCACCACACCTATTAAAATCCAACCCTTTAACATTTCTATTACACACTTAAAAATACAAAATAAATAGATAAATAGATTTTAAATGGAAGACACCAAAGCATCCATGGAAAGGGTCTATTTTTAGCCTCATGAACCATGAAGCAGTTACTGTGTAAAAAGGAAAGCTCTCTACACATGGGGCCATTTACAGTCAAGGAAGTTACAATCTAATTTTCATAAATTTTGTTAGGTATAATTCATTCTTAAACCAAATTCTTTTGGGGGGTTAGTTAAAAAACTAAAAGAAAAATAGGCACTCAGAGGCAAGCAAAGAATGATCCTGCCAATATAAATGATTCTTTTGCTCTTATTTTGCCGTAAGTCATGTAGGTTTGGAACAGGTTGATATTTGAAAATCAATCATTACAGAAAATGTTAAAATTATATTCTATTGGAATAGAGGTTTTTTTTTTTTTTTTTTTTTTTTTCCGGCACTGGGGATTGAACTCACAGCCTCACACCTGCCAGACAGGCGCTTAAGCCACTGAGCCAAACTCCCAACCCTAGTTTTTTGAGGCAGGGTCGCACTATGTAGCTCAGGCCGGCCTTGCACACGCGTTGTAGCCCAAGCGGTCCTCGAACTCACAACGCTCCACCTACCTCAGCCTCCCGAGTGCTGGTATTAAAGGAGTGCGCCACCACGCCCGGCTTGGATTAGAGTATTTTAAAATTGTTCCAACCTCTACTGACGTGGTTTGATTCTTAAATTATAAAATAAAAATCTTTAAAAATTAGGGCTCTGAATTTTACATATTAAACATTATCAGTAGATTATTTAAAAACTCAAGAATTCTGAAAACCACTGATTTAAATGTATCACACTTTCTTAAGGGAAAACATTCCTATTGGGATTATTTCACACAAAATAGATCTTGTATGGTCTACATTTAATTCTTGAATATTTTTATATCATGAAAAAATAGAGAAATTTTATCAAAAATTTTTGCAAAGAAAAAATGCATACATAAGTTCGAGTTATATGTTTTTTCTTTATCAAAGCTGTAGTAATGAAAATAATTTATAACAATGGAAGGACTAAGTGGAATTACCAGGGTTCAAATGCAGGGTCACAATTGTGGAGAACCAGAAGGAAATAGAAAGGTACAAGAAAAATGGGACTGAAGCCCTGAATAGCTTGACCTTTTGCCAAGTACAGAGAGCAGCAACTCAGGAAAGGGACCTTTGAGGTGAGAGTAAATGAGTCACACGGAGGAAAGGAAGGGAAGGGAGAAAATGAAATTTATTTATTGCTTAAAATTAAGATTTTGGATAAAAATTTCTTTTAGGTAAAAGAAGTTAGAATGAAATAAAGTTAATTTCAGAAAAATGAGTGTGATTACAGCATTTAACAAGTTGTTGGTCCTGTAAGGAAGGTAATAGAGATGCCACAGGATAGGGAACTGAAAAAACAAAATGTATGACAGAATCTGTAATACCCTTAATTTCACCAAGAGGCAGAAGTTGTCAAATTTTGTTTTGAAACCTGGTGTCAGAAATGAGGTTAGGACATGGGGAGAAAAATTATTGGAGAGGGAGGGGTGAGAACAAAGAATAAATAATGAAGAAATCTTATTAAGAATGCATGAAACTTCACTCCCCAAAATTAAAACCTACATGAAAATGGCAACTGCTGAAGCAATCAGTATTGAAACAGGTTTATTCCATAAAGATTAATCATATGGATCAGTCAGGCAAAAAGTTTAAAATAAATAGATTTTTAAAATGCAGTGAGAAAACTTTTTAAATTTCCATTAAAAGGAATAAGAAATTATAAAACAAAACTGATATAAATGAGATAGTAGGTGGATATCAAAAAGAACTAACAAATTTTGAAAATTAAAGAAATCACTAAAATATTAATTTAGAAAAGGTAATAGAAAAAGGAAAAAAACTCAAGAATGACCATGGTACTATTAAACTGGAAAACTATCTAGAATGAAGTACAAAAACAAAGAATTAAAGTTTTAAAAAGTACTATCAAGAATGTCACATTAGCCAGGGATGTAGCTCAGTGGCACAAGGGTCTGCCTGGAAGTGCAAGGTCCTGAGTTTCATTCCTGGTACAAAACAAAGCAAAACAAAGCAAAACAAAACAAGACAAAACAAAAATGTCATATTACATTAGGATCCACCTTAATGCTCTTTTTAAACTTCATAACTTCTTTAAAGACGCCTATGTCTAAATATAGTCACATTCTCAGGTGCCGGGACTTAAATTGTTAACATGTCCAATTTAGGAGAACACAATTCAGCTTACAGCAACATGGAAAATCAGATATTGTGGGTGTTCAGATAGTGTCCTGAAAAGCTGTAATTATTTTTGTGATTATATCTTTAAATTGTTAATGTTCAGTGTCACAACTTGCTTTGGTCTCCAAAGAGTATCAGCATTTCTCTTAGTAGGGTGAATTATTTTTTCTCTAGAACAGTTCACAGTTGCCTTTTGACACATAACATTCATCACTAGGAACAATATGCTATTAACTTCTGTTAGGAAACATAGGTGGCTTTTCTTCGGAAAAAGACAGAATACACAGAAGTTGTTCACAAACCAGTGTCTTTTTTTCTGCTGCACCTAGTCTCTCTGTGAATTTCAAATATTGCTGCTGGTTTACCACATACTGCTTAAGCACTGAAATCTGATTTCTGGTTTTGGTTTATCTGTTTCTTTCCCCTCAGTGTTTTTTTTTTTATCTAAGTGTTCATGTTGAATAAAAATATTTTGGGTTCTAAACAGTGTAGAGGTTATCACTCTCTTCTATCATTATCCTGCATACAACCAAATGTATGATAAAGTAACGTTTGAATCTATTTATATTGTCATCTCAATACATTCTTGTTAAGTACCCTATTAACCTTAAATATTTGTTTCACATCTGAAAGTTTTAAGTCTCTTAGAATTCCTTTAAATCTCTTAATCTTTTCCTTTTACTATGAATATAAATCTCTGAACCTTTACACAATAATGTTCAGTAGATTATTTATCTGATCTTGTTGAGTATATAGTCAATTTTTTCCAATCAGAGAAAAAGACACAATGAAAATTCAATGACTCTTGTTAGTGAAGGAGCCACTATTTTATTCTGTACCTTCAGACAATATAAAGAACCATGGAAAAACCACTTCTACTATTTTCTCAACTTCATTGAAAGTATCTTGGAGAACGAGGCAGTATTTTTAAAGAAAGTAGTTGAAAAGCATTATTTGGTAAGTAATTTGCCATGATAGTATTAAGATGACTACTTCATTTATTCAAGGCAAATTCTTGTAGAGTGCGGATTAATACTATCAGATTCTCCTTCTCTCCTTCCCATCCTCTTTTTTATCCTTGCTGCTCTTTCTTTCCTTCCTCTTATTGCTTCCTTTTCTCACTTTTACTTTCTAATATATGTATCTTTCAGATCACTCCCGTTTCATAAATAGTTCTTCTTTCTGAAATCTCTTTGTTTGCCTCTGTCCTGTTTTTTTTCTATCTCTCACTCATTATTTGATGTTTTTTTTCTTTATACACTTACTTTCCTCAAAACATTCACAATAGGCATATTCAAGCTATTTCTACAGAATCAATACTGGTTTAGACCGAAAGTTGCAGAAAGAAGTGGTTTATGCCATAACTGATAACGCAAATTAAGATACACTACAGTAGTTTGGCTCACACCTTCCATCTGGCCCTCTACTCCTCTATGAAAGAGCGCAGGGTATGTTTTTTGCCTTTGTAGGATGGGTAGATGTAGTGTTTGTAGGCCGAGAGAAGACGCTTCTGGCAGCACATCCAAGCACCGTGTCTTCACTCTGAAACTCTTGAATGATATTCATTTTTTTCTAGTGTAGCATTTAAAATTTTTTCTTTTTCATTTTCTTCCATTTACTCTTTTTATTATGTTAGGAGATTAGTCAATTCCAGTGCCTGCTGACAAAATGGCGGTGAGATTTGCCCCTTGGATCTTGTAACTCCACTTAGTTGCTGGAGAAAGTACTTCTTACTGTGTCTAATGCCACTATTTACTAGATTTCATTTAAAAAGTGAAAATGTACTTTTTAGCTGAACTCAGATGGAAACTCCTAAGAGTTTCTTTAATTTTTAACTACAAAAGTTGTAAGAATTATTCAAAATTTTTCATTTATTTGTTCATTTTTTAAGGCATAACTCATATAAATTTGGTGAGTTTTTACATTTTTATACATTCCTATAACTAACCACTTCCCACTTCAAATGTAGAACATTTATTACACTGAATAAAGCTCCTTTGGATATTTTCCCATTCAATAACATCATCACTTCTCTGCAGAGATAACCACTATTTAATATCTATCATTAATTTTACCATTTGTAAACTTCCTATGAATAGAGTCATATATTATGAACTCATTTGTGTTCGGCTTTCTGGGCAGGGTTGCAGTTTTGTTTTTGTTTGTCTACAATATTTTATGTTTTACTTATCACAATTTATATATTTTTATTGTTGATAGTTATTTTGATTATTTATGTATCTTGATGTAGAAATAAACAAATAATTTCTTCCTTTTTATTTTTGGGTATGGAGAATCAAACTCACGACCTTCCGCTTGTTAGGCAGGTGCTTGTGCCACTGACCTAAATCCCCAGGGGCAAATAATTTCTTTGATATATATATAAGAATGTAATTGCTGAGCCATAAAATAACATATGGTTAGCTTTAATTGATAAGGCAGTTTTCCAAAGTAGTTTTACCTTTTGTACTCCAACTCAAACCATGAGAATTCTAGCTTATATATTTTACCAAAACTTGTTACAATAAATTATTTTTAATTTTAGTTTTGTGGTTGATATTTAAGAAGGCTCTTGCTTTAACTTTAGTGTTCTTTATGATTAATTATGTGCCTTTGATTAAATTTGTATTTATATTATATGTATATAATGTATTTTTCAGGTACCATTTTAAACATTGTGCTCTTGAAAAAATTGGGATTTCTTTTTCTTGTGTTTTTTGTTTTTTGTTTTTTGTTTTTTTGGTACCAGGGATCAAACTCACAACCTCGCACATGCCAGGCAGGCACTTGTGCCACTGAGCTACATCACCAGCTTTTTTTTTTCTTAATGATTTATAGGTATTCTTTATGTTTTCTGGCTGTGATCCTTTTATTAATTTCTCCTTCTTACTCTTAATTATGTTTTTATGTTAATTATATTATAGTATCATGTTAATTACGTTTGGGTGGTCAGAACGCCTTAACTTTAATAAAACTCCATTTCTCAATCATTTTTTAATCGTTAGTGCTTCCTGTAGTTTGTTTAAAAGAATTTTGCCAAGTCCAAGGTCATGAAGACATTTTTCCATTTTCCTCTAGAAGATTTATTGTTTAACATTTAGGTCTATGATCCATATCAAATTAATTTTTTGTGTATGGTATGAAGTAGCCATGGTTCATACTTTCCCATTTATATATTGTATTGTTGCAACATAATTTATCAGAAAGACCACCCTTCCTGTACTGGAAGGTTGAGGTAACTTTTAAATAAATCATGGAACCTCCCATAGTGAATCTGCTTCTGGACTCCACTTTGTTCAGTTGGTATACTTGTCTATCCTTTTGTCAGTATTATGTCTTAAATACATCCCTTAAAGTAAGTCTTTAAATATCCCGGAAGGGTCTCAGGTTCTTTCTTTTCAAGGTTGTTTTGGGTATTCTAAATCCTTTTATTTTTACATAAATTTTAGAATCAACTTGTCATTACTCATATAACAACCATGCTAGCATTTTGATCAGGTTTATACTGACTTTGTAGATCATTCTGAAGAAAACTGACATTTTAACAACATCAAAACTTTTTTTCATGTATGTGATACATCTTTGCATTTATTTAAAACTTCTTTAACTTCTCTCAATAATGTTTTATTGTTTTTCATTTTCAATTGACCTCAGTTAAATTTTATGCAGTTTATTCCTATATATTTGATATTTTGATGCCATGCAAATGGTATCCTTTTAAAAAACATATTCTCCAATTATTTCTTGCCAGTGTATAATAAAAACATTTTCATATGTTAACTTATTATCCATACCATTAATTCATTTCATATTTTTATTTATTTATTTTTTATTTTAAAGAGGATAAAACAACAATAAATCCAAACAAGCAAGGATAAGAAATACAGGACTTCAAAAGATTTTGTAATCAATGATAAGTACCATAATGCCTTTTGACATCTTCAAGATAGCTGCAGATAACTTCAGACATAGTTAAAATCAAACAGAACAGAGTAGAATAGAAACAATAAAAACAAGACAGTGAATGTAATAAAGGACTCAAAACAAGCCAATAGTAAATCCAAAATTGCTACCATAATATATCTTGCTATCCTTGAAATAGCTGCTCCTGCTATCAGATTTGACATAATCAAACAAAACAAAAGAGACTGAACCCAACCCAACAAAACAATGGAAATGACATAGGACTTTCAAAACAAGCCCATAGGGAATCAACAATGGTGGCAACCCTCAGAAGGAGATCTGCCCTAGATGTCACACTATGTACCACTATCCTCTGAACCTATGAACAGACCACTGGCCTTAGTCCTGCAATGTTAGTGAAACAACAAAGCACCACAGACATCCAATTGCATTTCACCTCTATAGCTATAATTACAGCCTGTGTTTCTCCGAATAAGTTGGTGGTATACAGCAGAAGTGGGGGTGTATGTGCATGGGGCATTAGTTCTTGTTTGTCAGCCTGTGCTCTGGAAAGGGTTGGGGTCTGTCTGTTCCCAGACTGGGTTTGCTTGCTGGTGTGGCCTTGTTCTTGCTACCCCTGGTCTGCAAATGTACATAGTTTTATTAATCCTAATACTTTTTATGTTCTTTTTGATTTTCTATGTACACAATCATATTATCTGTAAGTATTGACATTATGAATTTTTCCTTTTCTATTTTTAAAATGAGGTTTAGACAATTCCTGTATACTGAGGTCTATGATCAGTATACTGAGATCTTTTAAAAATCATGAACAACGGTTGTTTTTTATCATATGATTTTTATGTCTATATTGAGAAAATTTTGCTAAAATAGTAAAATAGTAAATGACACTGATAAGTTTTTCACATTAATCCAACCCTGCATCCCTTGCTAATAATGTGTATTTTTATATTGCTGGATATGACTTATTAATATATTATTAAAAGGCTTTGCATCAATGTTATAAGACATTGGCTTGTGAGTTTACTTTTAGGTAATGCTGTTGCTAGGTTTTAAAATCAGAGATACACTGCTATCCAGGACAGTGAGACATGTTCTCTTTTTTCTTTAGGTATTCTTCAAAAAAGTCTCATGGAATTCATATTTTTTGTTCAACGTTGAATAGATTTCAACACTGAAGACACCAGGAAGTGTAATATTCTTCATAGACTTAAAAAAAAACTTAATTGAGGTGTAATTGACATTTAACACACTTCAAAAATTGCAAAATACTTTGAAAAGTTTTGACATACACATATCTGTGAAACTTACTACAATCCTGAGAATGAACATTTTGATCACTTTTTGAAAATTTTCCCTTTTGCCTCTGTATTTCTCTAATTCCAGACAACACTGTCACAATGTATTACTCTGCATTTTCCAGATACATTTATGAATAGAATGAAACACATATTCTTCTTAGCTTGCTTCTTTCATTCAACAGAATCATTTAAATATTCATTTGGAGTGTGTGTCAATAGCAATAACTTGATACTTTTATGGCTGAATAGTATTCCATTACACAGATATAACCATACTCTATTTACATCTTGTTACATGTTTTCTTCTTTTTGGGTTGCTTCCAATTTTTACTAATTACAAATAAATCTGCAATGCTTACTCATATGCAAGTCTTTATATGGTCATCTGCTTTAATTTTTCTTGGGTAGAAATGACTGAATCAAATGAGAAGTATGAGTACTATGAGGATTAAGTACTAAACTCTTTTCCAGACTTATGTTCCCACCTGTTACTACCTACAGTGTATGAGAGTCCTACTTCTTCCACATGCTCACAAACAAAACAAAATAATAGGAGATTAACACTGGTTAATATATTGCATATTTTTATCTTCAAAGTAGTTCAGATTACAAGATATAGGCATGAAAAAATTATCAAACAATGAAAGCACAAACCGTTGTTTTTAAATTTAGTTATTCCATTAGGTGCATCGTAGTATTTAATCCTGATTTTAATTTATATTTCCCCAATTTTTAAAAGTGTTAAGTAATGTCACTTGCTATTTGACCTTTAATGTATGTTTTTTTTAATCACCCTGTGATTTTTACTTTAACATATTTAGGTTGTTTCAAGTTGTAATAGTCTTTGATGCTCTGCTCATTTTTTAAAAGCCCGTTTTTCTTTCTGCCTTATTTTGGCGTTATTTTCTATTGTTACACTTTTTAATGTCCTCATAGTTACATCTCTTGCATTTTTATTCTTTAAAATTATTATTTTCATTTCTGGAAGATTGATTTGATATTTTTTTCTATCTTCTGTATTTCTACTTAACTCTTTGAAAATAGGGAAATACAATTTTCATTGCTGTTTTAATACAGTCTCTAATACCTGTGTTAGTACTGGTTGGGTTTCACCTTAATACTTTCAGCTTCAATTATTTTACTCCTCATTATGGATAACATAATTTTTATGCTTGTATAATGAGAATCTTTAGTCAATGTCAGATTTCTGTGAGTTTTATCTTATTCAGTACTGAATATGTTTCTATTCCTATAAATATTCTTGATTCTGTTGTCAGAGATGCAGTTAGATCCCTTGAAAAAGGTGTAGCTCTTTTGACTGTTTTAAGTTGACGACCTAAGAGTGGGTTGGAACCACACTCATTCTAGGGTAAATCATAGTAATATCACTAGTGCAATAAAATATTTCTGTGTACTTTATTTACTGCCTAATGAATCACAATTTTTTTCTTTTATTGAAGGAAAGATGCACTAGTCACCAACGTTGCAGCACCAACGTTACCTTTAACCCTTCCAGCTTTCTTTACTTGGCCTCAGGTCACTTCTTCTCATGCTTGTGCTGATTAGACTCAGTCTAGAGCCCTGCAGTTCTCTGAACTCTCACTAACTTTCTGCTTTCTGGCACTCTTTCCAGCAAACTCTAGCTCTGTTGGAGTCCCTGGACTTTTGGCACTGTCCCTTCAGCTCAGAAGACTGCTGTACTCTGCCTGGGTTGCTCCTGTGATGATACCTGGTCTTAATTAAATATTCATTTTTTTCTTAGTCTTAGTTTTTAGTTTGTTTATTTAAAGAATTTTATTCATTTAATTTTTTCATTTTCAAATAATTTTTAATCCCTTAATTTCACCTTTTTACTAGTGCAAATTAACTCTAAAGAATCATGGTTTTGTAATTGACATAGTTTTGTTAGTGCATGTTGATTATGCAGATTAACGAGTCCCATTTGGAGAGATTTGTGCACACAGCGCCATACTTTGATCACTTCCACCGTCTCTCATCCTCTATGCTGCCCTCCCCACCAGTTTTGTGTTTGGGTGGTGTTCAACATGTATACTTTGGTGTGGATTTCTTTCCAACATTTTCGTACAGCGACATAACATGCTTTATTGGTATTCTCTTCTCTGTCACTGTCCTGTACTCTCCCCTGCTCTCAGACTCATTTCCTTATGTCTCTCTAATTGTCTATCTTCTACTTTTGCCATTTTTTTCTCTTGATTCCACATATAAGAGAAAATAAGTAGTAGTTATCTTTCTGAGTCTGTCTTATTTTGCATAAATGATTTCCAGCTCCATTCATTTTCCTGCAAATGGCATAATTTTGTTCTTCAAGAAACAAAATGTAGAACTATCGCATGATACAGCTATACCACTTCTTGGTATATACCTGAAAGAATTAAAATCAGGATATTACAGAAATATCTACATACCTATGTTCACAACAGCAGTATTCACCACAGACAAATTATGAAATCAGCATGAGTTCCCATTAATTCTCCTAGCCTATCAACATGGGAGGTCTTTCTATCTTATAGTGTCTTCATCAGTGTTTTATAAGTTTTGTTGGAGACATCTTTCAACTCTTTGCTTAGGTTTATTTTTAGGGTTTTTTTTTTTTGGAAGCATGTTATGAAAAATCAGCATCATTTTCCTGATATTTTTTACCAGCATGTTCATTATTGTCGTATGGGAAAACTACAATTTTTTGGTGTTGATTTTGTATTCTGCAGTTTTGCTGAATTTATCAATTCCAAAGATTTTGGTGGAGTCTTTTATGGATTTCTAGGTATAGAACCATATCTTCTGCAAACAGGAGTAATTTGACTTCCATGTTTCCTATTTTTATTTCTTTTATTTCTTTCTGGGCCTGATTGCTTTGGCTAAAACTTCCAGTATTGTAGTGAATAAGAAGAATGAGAATGGACACCCTCTCTTGCTCGTGATTATAGAGTAAATGCTTTTAGTGTTCTTCCCATGCTATGATGTAGGCTAGGGATGTGCTGTAGGTAGTGTTTGTTATGTTGAGATACGGTCTTTCTACACCTAATTTTGTCATAAAGGGATGCTGAATTTCATTGTTGATTTTTGCTATATTTATTGAGATGATCAAGCAATTTTATCTGTGTGGTAAATTACATTTATTGATTTGCATTCATTGCATCCTTGGACTGTAACCAATTTGGTATGTATTGGTTTGATCCTGTGTGCCCCCCAAAGTCTCATGTTATCCTGGCACGGACAGGGCTGAGTCTGGCGTTTGTGATTGGTTTGTTTTCTGGTGCTGGGACTGGTGATGTGAGTGTTGTGCCCTCCCAGGGGTGGAGCCAACATGTAATGTAAGGGTGGGAGGAATGCCTGTCTTCCCTCTCTCTCTCTCTCCCTCTCTGCCCCTCTCACCAGTTTGCCTTGCTGTTTGGTGATCGCCATGAATGGCTGCCCCATCATGGTGCCTTGGAACCAACTGAGTATGGACTGAAACCCCAGAAAACTGTAAGAAATAAACCTTTCCTTTCCTAATTTTAGGCGTCAGGTATTCTGTCTCAGCAATGAGTAAAAAGTAACTAAGACATGGTGTATGATCTTTTTAATGTGATGCTGAATTTGCTTTGTAAGTATTTTTATTGAGGTATTTTTTTAATCTATGTTCACCAAAATATTGTTCTACTGTTTTTTTGTGTATGTTTTTAGTTTTATTAAAAAGTGAGTTAATACTTGCCTCATAAAACGGGCTTAGAAGAATTCCTTTCCACTTTACAGAATATTTGGAAGAGCACTGCTATTAATTCTTTTTAAAAGTTTAAAATTCACCTGTGAGTCTATCTGATCCTGGGATTTTCTTTATTGGAAGACATTTTGTTACTATTTTAATATTATGAGTTATTTTTATTGATCTATTTATGTGTTTTAAATTCTTGGTTTAATTTTGATAGGCTGTCTATATGTACCTAGAAATTTGTCTATTTCTTCTGTATTTTCCAATTAATTGGCATTTAAATTTTCCTAATATTTTCTAATAATGCTGCAGATTGCAGTGGTAGCTGTTTTAGTTGTATTTATTTGGTTCTTCTTTCTCTACTTATTGGTTGGTTTGGCTAAGGGTTTGCCAATCTTGTTTATCTTTTCAAAGACTCTACTCTTCTGTTTTTATTTCTTCCTTTTTCTCAAAATTGTTTTAGCTAATTGGTGTCTTTGTGTTCCCATATGAATTATGCAATTTCTTTTCTATGCTGTGAAAATGCCGCTGGAATTCTGATAGATATTATATGGAATCCATAGCAGTCTTAGTGTGTGATGGGGCTTTTGAAAACGCTAATTTTCCAATCCATGAACATAGGCTTTTTTCTGTTCTTTTTTTTTGTCTTTTCTTCAATTTCTCTTATCAATGGTTTATAATGTTCAGTGTGCAGAATTTTTGCCTCATTTGTTAAATTAATTTTAATTTTGTTTTATTTTTGTAGATATTAATTATATTGTTTTTAATTTTTATTTTGGATAGTTTATTATTTGTGTATAATAATGTTACTGATTTTTTGTGTTAATTTTGTATCCTATAAGTTTACTAATTTGATTACTTGTCAGTTCTTAGTAGATCTCTAGGATTTTCTATAAATAAGTTCACATTGTCTCAAATCAGGGATGCATCTATTTTTCTTCCTTTACTATTTGGAAGCCCTTAATTTCCTTTTTTTTCTCAATTGCTCCAGGTTGAAATTCCATATGTTGAAAAGAAGTGGTGGGAATGAGCAATTATATCTTTTTTTCTGATTTTAAAAGAAAAAAATTCAATTTTTCATCATTGAGTATGATATTTGCTATGGGTTTCTCATGTATGGCTCTTATTATACTAAAGTAAATTACTTTTATACCTAATTTATTGAGAGCTTTTATCATGACAAGATGTCAGATTTTTAAAAATACTTTCTTGAACATATTAAGAGCTTTTCTTTTTAATTAGTATATGTTTATGATACATAACAATTACATTCATTTTGAGGTTATATGGTTTCTATACTTTATTGTTAATGTAATGGATCACATTTATAGATGTGTGTATTTTGAATCATCCTTGCATTCTAGAGATAAATTCTATTTGACCATGGTGAATACTTTCTTGTTTTGCTAGTATTCCCTTGTGTTCAGTTTCCTGGAAAAGATTGTGAATGACTGGTATTACTTAGTAGAATTCTCTAACTAAGCTATCAGGTCCTGGGCTTTGCCTTGTTGAGAGTTACTTTTTTTTTCTGATTCAATCTTCTTATGTCATTTTTAGTTTGTTGCGATTTTTTATTTATTCGTGTTTCAGTCTTGGTCAACTTTCTGGTGATTCAGTCAGTTTTACTTATCTGGGTAATTACTTCTTTTAGCTCATCCAGTTTATTTGTAATTTTTCATAGCAGTCTCTTATGACCTTTTCTATGTATGTGATATCAGATATTACCTGCGCTGGCTAATGAATGAGTAAAGAACCCTGGTTGTAAGTGCTGTATGTGATTTTCATAAACTAGATAAACTTGGACAAATTGATAAGCTCTACTGGACAGCATCTACATTTATTTTGTTTTCCTCTCTATCTGCAATATAGCATCTATAAAGTTACTATGCAAATGACATATGTTGAATAATAATTTTAAGACATTTATGGCACTCTTATTTGATGATTATAATACACTAAGCCTTACCATTCTCCATTTTGAATATTAGTGATACAGTATTGTTTCTTACCTAGCAAGAAACATTCCTTTGCTACATATTTTAAGGAATGATTGTGCTAAAATTGGTATCCACAGATA
>RJWM01013653.1:0-52699 GCA_004363535.1 Dasyprocta punctata
CCCCTTCATTTCTAAATGATAGCATTACTGAGTATGGTATCTCTGGTGACAGGTTGCTATTTTTTCCCATCAGTTCTGTGAACATCTCATGCCACTCTGTTGGTTTATAAGATTTCTGCTGTTCTCAGGTACATTGAGACAACCCTATATGTTGTTTCTGTTCTCTTGCAGGCTTGAGATTCTTTTCTTTATTTTTCACCTTTGAGAGCCAGACTATAACATG
The DNA here is from genome assembly GCA_004363535.1 of Dasyprocta punctata. NCBI lineage: Eukaryota > Metazoa > Chordata > Mammalia > Rodentia > Dasyproctidae > Dasyprocta > Dasyprocta punctata. The sequence goes on from RJWM01013653.1 coordinate 224, forward strand.
TCTTAGAGTAAACTTGGTTAAGTGAAATTTGACTGGTGACTTTTGGCCTTCATTACCTAGATTTTTGTATCTAGGGAAAATTTCTGTTATTATTTCTTTTAATAAGCTTTCCATCCTTTTGGCACTCCCAAGTCCTTCTGAACTCCAACAATTCAAATATTTGCTCTTTTAATATTGTCCCAAAGTTCTTACAAGCTTTCTTCATTTCTCTTCATTCTTTTTTCTTTTGTAACTGTGTATTTTCAAACAGCCTGTTTTTTTTTTAGCTCATTTATTCTTTCTTCTGTTTGATCTATTTTACAACTGATGACTTCTATCTTGTTTTAGATTTCACTGAATATATTTGTCAGCTCAAAAAATATGATTTTTAAAAATTTCTTCCATTGCTTTGTTAGGTTTCTTTGTGAGTGTTGAAATGTTTCTGTGTGTTTTCTTCAAGCTCACTGAAGGAAGGAAGCACTTTTAAACTGCTTAAAACAGATATTTTGAATTCTCTGAGAGTTCTATACTGATTGTGCTCAGGTCGGTTTCTCCATCTTGTTAGGTAAGGTCATGATTTCTTGAAAGCTCTTGATGCCCACTGCTTGTGACATCCCCAGGCATGGAAGAAGTAGGTACTTATTGATTCCTCCTAAGCCAGCTTTGCTTGTGCCTATCCTTCTAGAAATTCTAAACCACCTGCCTAGTGTAGTTCCAGTGGCTTAGTCCAAGGTATTGGCCTTGGAGTACTGATCATAGGACTGTGCCCAAAATTGGGTTAAACCCTGGCAGCCCCAATCATTCTCTGTCCCTTTTCCAAATGGAGTTGCTGTCTTCATACTGGGCTGCTTGGGGGTTGGGGAAAGATGACACAGGTGATTCTTTTCCTCCTGTCCCCTTCAATACATCTTGTCATTGTGGTGTTCTAACGGCAGGCTCTCCGGTCTTAGCTGTCATGACAGTCATTTGATGCTTGATTAGTTGTTAAGCTGGTGTGTCTGTGGGGAGATGATCATGGGGGGACCCTGGGCAACATCTTGCCCCACCATTGATTCTTTGTTTTAGTGTAGTTCTGAGGGATCAAACTCAGGGCTTTTTTAATGTGGGAAAACAATGTTCAGTTTCATTCCTGAAAAGACAAACACTAATTGAGTGAGATAGCTTTTCTTTTTTTTTTTTTTTTTTTTTTTTTTTTTTTTTGCCTAACGGATTGGTAAAAAGTAAAACATTTGATGTTACTATATTGTTTCGGTTGGGTGGGGCTCGCCCACACTGTTCTATGTCATTAGCAGGAGAATAAATGTGAATAACCTTTTTAAGGTGTATTTTGGCAGCATCTATCAGAAAGTTAAATGCACATTTTCTTCTATTCACCAACCATTTTTAAGAATCTAATCTACAGATATACTCTTACATGTTCTTACATATATTCAGGGATATTTATTGCAGCATTATTTGTAATAGAAAGAGATTTGAAACAAAACAAACATCTGTCAATAGGGGACTGTGTAAATAATATGTTGCACAATTCTAAACAGACTGTTGCACCATTATTACAAAGAATGAGCTGTTCTCTGCACTGTTGGAATTTCCAAGATATATTAGGACAAAAACCTGCGTAAAGTGTAGATTGTGTAATAAGCTTCCCTTAGGACTGAAGCACTGACCACGTGGATGACCTCTGTTCCTACGTGCATAGAGCATCTCTAATAGGTTCTCAAGACTAACAAGAATGGCTGTTCTGTGGGAGCAGGGGGGGACTCTTTTGAACACTGGGAATTTTGTGTTGTGTGCCTCTATTACCTAATCAAAAGCTTTTTCTTAAAAAATTGAACTCATCCAGGAATAAGTCAACTGGCAGCATACACAGGGTGAAGCATGCCATTTCAGACCTCTACCCAGTTCCCCCTTAACTCAGATGACCTTGACTGGGCATCTCCCCAGCCTTGCAACTGCACTTGAAAACTTTCTCTGACAGCCCCACTCCCAGTGGCGTTGATTCTGTTTACCCCACCTGACCATACACCCACAGCCCCTGTGCACGCTCTAACACAGAACTTGGCCCACTTGATGGTGACTGTGGGATTACTGTAGGTTTTTCCTTCTCTGGTTTGAGGTCTTTGGTGGGAGAAGCAGATCACAGCAGACTAATGGTCCTGGTACCCAGCGCAGTGCCTGGCCCAGAGTGAGCTACCACAGGAGCCTCGGCTGACTGACTGGATGGATGAAGGGGTGGTGCTTCTAGAGTGCTGGGGTGCCAGGGAGTTTTTGTTTTGTTCTCTGCTTTACTCTTAGCATGCACCACGGGGCTTGGCATATAATAGGTAGTCAATATTTGAAGATGAATAATGAATGACACCTAGAGAGAGAGGGGGAGAAACAATTAGCTGGCATAAAGATGTTTGAACAAGGTGGCAGAGAGGTTAGGTAGGAGGAGGCCCACACCTTGGGTAAGGGACTCCAGGAAGGCTAATGAAGGACACTGGAGAAGGAGCTGGCTTCTTACCTACAAGAATGATCTGGTAAAATCGCTGTTTGACCTGACAATTACACTTTTAGATATTTTCCCCCCAAAAATGAAAACGTATCTCCTTGTGAAAACTTATATGTGAACATTCATAGCAGCACTATGTGTAATTGTAAAAAAGTAGAAATAGGTCAAGTGTCTCTCAGCTGATAAATAAACAAATTTTGGCTTATCTAGACCATGGAATATTATTATCTGGCAATAAGAAAAGACCACAATATGAATGAAACTTGACAGCACACTAAGTGACACAAGTCAGTCACAAAGATCACATATTATGTGACACCATTCATATGAAATGTCCAGAACAAGGATTAGTGGGTGCCAGACTGGAGGGAGGGGGCTGGAGGAAAACAGTGGGTGACTGCTAAGGGATGAAGGGTTTCTTTTGGGTGTGATAAAAATGTTTTAAAACTAATTGTGATAATAGTTGTACAGCTTTTGGGATATCCTACACAACAGAAGACTGGACATTTTACATAGGTTGTATGGTATGTGAATTGTTTCTCAATCAAGCTGTTATTTACAAAGTAAGGATGACCTGGATTTTCCGGAGGCATGAAGCAAAAATCAAGGCATCCCAGGCCCATCCTGCATCACACCCCTGGAGCCAGGTGGGTCTGAGCCCCAGGGAAGTTGCTCTTCTTCCTCCCACCTTTGAAGCCAAGGCTGGGGCACTGCCAGCAGATGCCAAGCACTCTGGTTTCAGAGGGGCCCCCACCCCATCCTCAGGGCCAGCCGAGGGTGAGCTGCTGCTGACTTCTGGAGGTGACTGGGGCTGTGGAAGTGATTTGCTAGACCACAAAAGCTGAGGGGCACTTGTGGGCTCTGGCATTTGGAATCCAACTCCTCTGCTAGAACATTAGACGTTTGTACTAGCTGCTCCCCAAGGAAGTCCCTCAATACAGCTCAAGGGCCTGGATCCAACAAGACTTAGAGGTGCCCAGGTCCCTCACGGGAGCTGCAGGAGAGGCGGGCTCCAAGGTTCTGGCCCTGCCTGTGAGCTGTCCTGTCCATCCCAGCTGGCTGAGAACCCAGTGGAACTGCGACAGCTTGGCAGGGAATGAGGGTGAGGGACCCCTGGGTCCCTCTCGGCCTCTGTGATTCTGAGGTCCCTTTGCCAGGACCATGTGATGTCAGTAGGCAGTGGGTGCTGACAAATGTCCAACAGCCCATGGCAGTGGCAGAAACAACCTCAGGGCTGGAAACAGAGGCTGTAATTACAGGGGGGAAACCATAGCACGTTTCCAAATATGACCCTTCTGCTCCTCGGAATCAGGACGGGAAGGAAGTGGAGATTCCCGCGACTCTGGTGCAAACAGGGCAACAGGAAAAACACTGTGTAGTCAGGCTGAAAATTAAACAGATGTGAGTTTCTTTAATTCAAAGGCTTAATTATTCTGACGTTTTCCATAACTTAATCTGGGCCATCGCTTCAGCTTTAATTATGCATAATGAAATGGATTATTTACAGTAACTAATATGACAGGAAAAAACCGAGGGGTGAGAATCGGTAACTTGGCAACTGTGGTGTATTACTCTTGATTCAGCCTGTGCACAGTGACTCCCAACTGAGTTTCAGCCCTTGCACGATCCTGGGGGCGCCCACTGGGAAACATGGTGCTGATGGGGGACACACAGCGCGCCGGTCCTTGCCACCTCGTTATCTCCTGTGCAGCTCGCAGTACTACCGCACTCAGGCCTTATTTATTTTCCGGGATTTATAGAGGGGGATAGGGTGGGTCATCTGCCTAAGGGCACACAGCAAAACCGTGTGATTCTACCATCTACCCACGTCAGACAGGAGCCTGTAGCCCCTCCTTCCAAATCTTACCGACCCGCCTGCTTCATCCAGTGGAAGTCCACTTTCCCAAAGGAAAGGCTGTTTGTTATTGTGAGCAGGAAAGGGGGTGATCAAGATTGTACTTGGGGAGCTACCTCATGTTTCTGTAGGATGCTTCAGAGGCTGTGGAGAGAGAGGCCAGGTCAGGAGCAAGGACCTCAAACCGGGGTGGTAGTGGCAAAACCGGGGAAGGGAGCCGTAGGAGGCGCCTTGGGGGCTGGAAGGGGCCCAGCGTTTGGATTTTGGATGCAGCTGCAGGGCACACTCAATGCCCTCCTTTGGGTCAGGCAGCTCTGACCAGAAGCTCCACCCATGCCATGTCACCCATTCACTGGGCCTCAGTTTACCGTACCTAGGAGGGGCTACAGGAACCAGCGGACGGAAACCAAGATGGCTTTCCTTTTCATCTCTTCACTATGGTCCTTCAAATGTCTTGCTTTCAGGTCACCTTCATTATCCTTAGCCCATCTCCAGCCCCATTCACACCCCTCTCCTGTCACTCCCCGGACCCCAGGCTGTCACCAGGGAAGGGGCAATTCTGAGAGTGTGGCAAGGGGTGTGGCCCGGCTCCCAGCTGCCTCTTCTGTTGTTACTCTGGGTTGAAAGGATGAGAGGAAAAAAGACTGGGGTAGCAACCTGGCCGCTCCATTGCTGTGTCTGTCACTTGTGTGGCTCCTCGTCTCTTACGGACTGGCAAGTGCCATGCGCTTGTGGCTTTGGAGCAGGAGTGCCTGTGGGGTCTGCGCCCTGCTCACCTCCCTCACAGGAGAGTCTGGCTCCACAGCCCCACAGTCCACTCCTGCCGCCAGACTTGGGCCCCTGAGTACCCTGTCCCCATCTCCACCAGCCAAGGAAGGGAAGAGATGCTTCCTCCACTGTTCCCACCACTGGCCCATGTGAGAGGCCAGGCAGCTTTCCTGCCACCTCCCTCAGCCTTGCCATTGCCCCTGGTCTGAGGGGAGGGGAGCCCGGGGCTGTATGGGCATAAAGGCATCATAAAGGACCGTATCGTCCCCTGTGGGACAGGCCATGCCTCCCCCCGGTGAGCAGAAGCCTCTCCACTCCAATGGTCTTCATCCACATACAGCTTGGGGGCCTGGAGTGGCCCTGGTGACAGATGGGGTCAAAGGGCAGCATCCACCACCACCCTCTGCCTTCAAGAGCTGTCTGTGCCAGCTCCTCTCTTGGCAGGAGCACTAGTTAGCTCCCAAGTCTGATGCTGATCAATTCAGGACAACAGAAAGCTCCCCTCTCTGGCTCCACGTCTGGTAATAGGGTAGTCATGACCACAAGGAATATTGTGTGGGTCCAGTTACCTTTCCACAGTCCTCTTGGCACCTCGGCTCTTACTCTGCTCTTGCGGCTTCTCTTTGGAGCGCTCTGTTGGAGACACACGGTGGATGCAGACCTCTAGGACAGACTCCGAGCTGACTGGGACTGCTGGGCTGGCTTCTTAGGTATCATGTAGTCACAGAAGCCAGTGAGTGAAGAACAAATAGTCTGGTACTGTTTAAGTCTCCCATAGTTACCAGCAAAGCTTCTGTTTCTTTCTTGTGTGGCAACAAAGCCTGGAGGGGAAGACAGCAGAGTCTGGAATAAACTCTGGGTCTGAGCTGGATTCAGGTCCAGGGGAAATATGCTGAAGCCCATGCAGGCTGAGGAGCCAAACATGCAGGCCCTAGTCATCCTTCTGCTGCTCCTGGAGGCCACGTCAGGTAGGGGTTTCTCTTGGCTTTGCGACCTGACTCAGCATAATTCCTTTGCAAGTCTCCATTGTATTTTACCATACAAACAGAAGACCACCTCTGGGAGGCCTTGTTCTGTGGTGGACTTATGTGTGAGGATGGATGAGATACAGCATCTCCGGAGAGGCCTGGGGGCTGGGGTAGGGGTGTCCTGGACAGGAGAGATGTCCAGAGTGCCACCATGGAGTCTGTGTTTGACACATGTCACTCTCTTTCTTGTGTTACTGGTCTGTGCTAGAAGTCCTGAGACTGGAGGTTGAGGGAATGATTTCCATAGCAGAGCTCTGTGTGCGTGTGTGTGTGAAGTCAGTCTTTGTGGAGATGATGGTTCTTCTCTGGGGACCTGTGGGGATGACTTGAGGTTGGCTGGGGGATCGTCTTCAAGTGGAGCAAAGAACATGTCTTCTAGTAGAAGGGCCAAAGAAGCAACCCTGAGCAGCTTTCTCTCCATCTTTCTTGTTTAAGAGCTTGAAGAATCTTGCATGATCGTTTAAATGCTGTCAGCTTGGCTTATTGAAACTGAGTCTTTTAAATTCAATTTTATTTTTGAATAGGGAGTATATGCATAATGTATGGAATTCAATCATGTTCAGTTGCAGATTAATTTAGGGATAATTTACATCTTTGATGGGTTGTATAGTAAAATACTTAGAGGAGTATCTAGAGCATAGTAAATATTAGTGGCTATTATTTATAATGTTGAGTCTTGGTACTTAAAGAACTGCATGCTAGATACAGTACTTGTTCAAGTCTTCATGTATTTTCCTCGGGAGTGTTTTAAGGTTTCCTTCATATAGGTGTTTCATATTCTGATTGTGGTGATTTCTAGCTCTTTCTTTTCTTTTTTAGGTTTGTAAATGGAATCTTTTCTCCCGTTACATATTTTAACATACTTTTGTATGACATATGGAGGTCTGTTAATGAATTATCTTACTATTTATAATGTTTTTCCTGTTGATTTTCATGCTTTTTCCAGATTTGAAAAGAATGAATATTTATATTCTTCTTTTCCTGTTTTTATATTTCCTATTTTCTTCTCTTATCTAAATGCCAGGCCTGCATCTCCAAACCATTGCTAAATAATGATGAGTGCATGTTCCTGTCTGATTCCCCATTAAGCATGATGCTAGGTTTTGGGATGAGATAGAAATGTTTTATATGTTAAGGGGAAAGTTTTTATTCTTATTTTATTAGAGTATTTTGAAATCAAAATGGATTTTTAAATCAAATGTTTTTCAAGATCTATGGGAATGACAATTTGGTTTTCTTCTTTGATCTACTTAGAAGAAAAATCAACAACTGGTTGCCCTATATGGAGTCTTTTCTCATCTTGGGCTTTTAGACTCTGCCAGGGCAGGAGGAACTGGGAATGGCAAGCAGGCCTTACTCCACCCAAACTCTTACATTTGCGTTTTCCCCAGAAATATCAGCCATAATCATTTACAACAAAAGGTGACCTTCATTGTCACTGGGGGAAAGGGGAGGGGAGGAAGAGCCAGTGTCTCAGAATGGAATGCTGTCGCCTGGAGCTTTATCAACAATTGTGTGAAAGGAACAGATGACAAAGGTTTGCAAGAAATAGTTGAGGTTTCTTCTAAGTAAGTGCGTTAGAATCCCTCCTTCCCCAAAAGACCACATTCTTGTCCATGCTTTTACTTCTACGGATCAAATTCTAGGTTTTGGAAAAGATATTGTGACATGGACAGTTTCTTTTTCATCCTTTGTGGGTCTGAGAACCTGATTGGGACCTTCTGTCATCCAGGGTCACCGAGGGCACTGGGCAGAAGGCAGACTTGCCAATGCCTGCTTTCAGCACATTGGAAGTGAGGGTCACCATTAACTGTCCCAAACACAGTCGCACACTCAGCCTTCTTTTCAGCAGGGACTGTGCTCCCTTCAAGGCCCCACTTAAACCCCCTCCCTGGGGCGTCCTCCTGGCTGTCTCTTGGTGAGCCCCCTTCCTGCTCCTGGGAGCTTTCTTTGCCTACACTGGTATCACTGGGAAGCTGGGTCCTAACAGCATGAGGAACTGGTGACACTCCTTGGTTTCTTGTGTCTTTGATGCAAGATGTCAGTGAAGACATGTAGGTCATCATTCAGAGTAAAGGCGGAGTTACTGCAGTGATGGATGTTCAGAGCAACAGAGAATACACCTTCAAGTTGAAGGCCAGCAAGTGCCGAGGTGGCTATTGTGCCCAATCGGGCTCAGGCTGTATTTATATTACTACATAGATCCTCAAGGAATAGAATTCCCTTTCTCCAAGGTCATTATTCTTTTGTAAGGAAAAATGGGCTCTTTCGAGCAACTTCAGAGGGAAAAAGATTCCTGTTCCCCCCCTAGAATCCTGTTTGCCTGCTAATGCCTCACTCTCTGCCAAATAGAAGGTGCCGAAGGCTTGCTCAACAGAGGTAGGGTTATGAGTCCATAAATCTCTTAGATGTCTGTCATTCTCTTCAACTAGGGAGTCAATACTGTAGCATCAGGCTTTCTATCTCTTGTCACTCTGTGGGCTGAGGGCCACAAACATCGAGGGCATCCATAAATACTTGTTGTTTCTGTTGACCATCATCCCTTCTGAGTCTGCATGCATATGGTTCCCGCTGCATTTACTGATTACACCCTCACCAAATGCACAGCTTAGGATCTTCTGCCTGCCTCATATTGACATTTAAATTAGTTTCTGTCCCTTTCATCTGCCATTAAGATGAGGGAAATGAAAGTTGATATTGTGAGACTTTTAGGGAACATCTTAGTTCTAAACCATAACAGATTTCCTGGTAGCTGGGAGATCTGCATGAACACAAGGAAGAACCACACCCATCCGCCTTAGTTTTGTCTACAAACACCAGCTGAAAGGCAATCCCAGGTCTCTCCAGGAAGTCACCCGAGCCTGTCACCTAGGCTGAGTGCTCTACTAGGTAATGTCATGGACTCAGAGAAGGCCCTGGATTCAATGTTGTTTGCCTCTTGAGTGCAACTGCTTCTTGGGGGTCTCCTCCTGTAAAAAGCCAGATTTATGCTGTCCATTTCCAGGTTTATTTTGATTCGTGGTTTCAGAGGCCTCAGTCTGTTGTTGGCTGTCTCCAGGGCTGAAATGTTATGTCAGATGGGCATGTTGTGGCAGCCAGAAAGCAGAGGGAGGGGAAAGAGCCAGGGAAAAGTTGTTGTACCCTTCTAGATCATGCCCTCAGTGACCTACGGCCTCCAAAAGGACTTCTCCTCCTAACAGCCCAGGCAGCTGTGAGTTTACCTATGGATTAATTGGTGAGGCAAGTGTCTGTGTGGTCCAGTCACCTATCTAGGTCCTAGATCTGAACACTGCTACCTTGAAGATCAAGTCCTCAATACACAAGTCTTGGATGAGACACTTTATATTTAAACCATAGCATAGTCTTTCTATCATACAGTTTCCTGTTCAGTCACAGTTGAGATCTGAAGAGCAATAGACAACTCTCTTCATTTCCTGCCCCTAGTAACCTGCTTGTCATCCTTATCCTCTTGCTCCCAACTCTCCTGCTCACTCGAGTCCCTGCAATCTGCTGTTAGCCTTGGTTGACCTGAAAAAGACTGGAAAGAAACCAGTCCTTCTGAGGCCAGCACAAGAGTAATGCCACCAGACAAACATAGCTTCCTTTTGCTAATTCTAATATAGTGTAATATGCAGAACCATCACTAGAGTCCCTTTTTATTTTCTGTGTCCTTCCCTTTGCCTGGTACGGGTTAGCTCCTCCAAAAGCAGGCGGAGAGCATTCATTCAGGAAGGTATACATTGTGGAAATTAAAGAAGTAGGAAAAATTGCACATCCTGAAACAGATATTCTGTGATGCTTCTTAATTTATCAAGTATGTACCTTATATGCTACCCCTGCTTCAGGAGTGAGTTCTAGTGAACCTAATATTAGCCTGAGTTATTTTGCTGCAGTTCATGCACCACACTGACCCCTGGTCAAAGCATGCAGCATGCTGATTTGTAACATTACTCTGTAACTACTGTCCTTGGAGCTTCTACATGGTTTGTACCAGCTTGAAAGCATTATTGTTATTGGTGACAGTGAGACTGATGGTTTGCTCTGGTCTCAGTGAGGACCTCAGAGGGCTCTGCTGTTGAGTCTGGTTATGTAGCAAAAGAGAAGAATCCAGCAGAGACTCCATTTGGGGCTCCATGGCTCCATGGTAATTGCTATGATTTGACTGTGTCCCCCAAAGAACAGGACCTGGAAACTTAGTCCCAACTGCACTAGGGTTGAGAGGTGCAACATTAAGGGGTGATCAGGTGATGAGGTCTCTGCCCTCAGTAAAGGACCAGTGCTATTGCAGGAATGGGTTTGTTATCATGAGGGTGAGCTGGTTTTTAAAGCAAGTTCCTTCTGCTACAGGATGACGCAGTAGGAGGCCCTCACAGATGCGGTCCCTCCATGGCTTCCAAGTAAACCTCTACTCTGACAGATTACCCATGCCGAGGTGTTCTGTTGTTGCAAAATGGACTAAGAGTATTTGTCATCCATTCCTGTTTCTGACCTGAGAGAGCGCATCCTGCTGTGGCCCTTAGAGGAAAGGGGACAACAGGAGTTGGCCAGGTCCTCTCCCCACCTCTTGCTATGAAGCAGCTTTGGACTGTGATGAGTGAGTAGCCTTTTATGTTCTTGCTGTGCTGGACCTTTTTCTTCTGTAATAAAATTGTAGATCTGCAGGCAGGTTGCCACTTAGGTCCTGTGAATTTTGTTAGTAGTAGAACCCTATGTAACAGCTCCTGTCTGTGTAGCCCTGCAGTCCCGGGAGACACCTGACCAGGGAGCCTAGGAAAGGTCCAGGATCCAGCTGCAGGCACACGGCCAAGGAGCAGCCAAGCTGCTGTAGATGTGGGGGCTCTGGTTCTAAACCCTCCACTCTTTCCCTGGCATTCTCCTCTCTTTCCGTGCGGTTTGCTGGTTAGTAGAGAGAATGAAGGAGCATTGATTGAGTGGCATCTTGGACCAGCACCACTCTGCGTGCTGACAGCAGAGCTGTAAGTTCGAGCAGCTGCATCCTCAGGGGAAGATGATGTCACCCCACATCCTGGACCCACATTGCCACTTTTCGGGTCACAGCCTAAGTGGTCAGCGTCATCCTCTGTAATGGAAGCTCAACAGGCTTCATGGGCTCCGCGCAGGCTCCCAGGAGGAGGCACCAAAACTCATTTCTGGGAAGGCAGTGATTCGGTAGGAGGGGAACGTGAGCACATTGTGCGTCCAGACCTCAACCGCAAGTGAGATGTTGCAGCGAGTACAATGACTAATAAATCTTCTGAGCACTTTTTCTTTTTCAAAGTGTAAGCTTCAGGCAATTCTAATCTGACTCTTAATTAAGATGTACTTCTAAGTCAACTTTCATTAAACCTATTTCTTGCTTCCTGGCACTGGGACCACCAAAGGAAGCCTCTGGAAGGCCAAACTGGGGAGAAAGGCACAGAGTCTTAGAGCTGGCCCTGGCCCCACCATCCCTTGGCCGCTGCCCAGCTGGGTGCCTGAGGCACATTGAGCAAACTTCTCTGTGTAGTGAATGAGTTGGACATTCTGTGAATTGTGTCATAGTAATTGCTTTATTTTTAGCATGTGGAACCTGGTCACTTTTTATTACTGCTATTGCTATGACTAGTTCTACTTTTTTAATAGCAAGGGAACCAGGGCATGACTACCCTTCTCATCAGTATCCAGAGTATCTGCCTTAAAGTTTTTGGAGTCAGTTCCATGATCTTGGCACATGACTTTGCCTTGAGAAGAGACGCTGTGGAAACCATTTTTGCTTGGCTTGTGGCACCATCATTCCAGTCTCTGGTTCTGTTCTTTCCTGGCCTTCCAGCTGCACAGGTCTCTAGATTCTGCCTTCTCCTAGGGTCACCAGTGTCTGGTAACGAGTTAACCCTGCAAAGGCTTTCCAAGCAGGTTGCATTCTGAGGTTATGGGTGGACATGGCTCTTTGGGGGCACCATTAAGCCCGCAGTAGTAACCAGCATTGTGAAAGCAGAAGTTTGGCCTTCTCCTGTTGCTGTCCTCTGTCCTGGCCAAGTCTTGCAGAGCATTGGGGGACCCTCAGAATGGTCCCAAGACTTTGTTGGAAGAAGCACACTTTCTCTTCAATTGTAAGAGTCTCTGTGTGTAATGCAGCCTAAGGCAATACACGTGCCCTCCCTCTCTCTCATTTTCTCCTTTCTAAAATAGGAGTTAGCCAACCACCTGAGGAGTACTGATTGGCCCTGTTCCTCCACATTTGCCAACAACACAGCCTCCTACCATAACAAATAACCCTCCTCGGGATTGCTAACGGATGCAAAGAGATCCCCCATGATTTTGGAGTTCTCCACTCATGCATTCTCAATTCTCTGCTGACCTCATGAATCAACACTACTGCAGGGCAGGAAAACACACTCTTAGAAATGACTCGGCCATGGCAGGAGAGAGGATGTTGTTGCTAGACCAGCGCCTCCAAAGGGGCATCTGTCCATCTTTTGAGGCTTTGAACTTCTTTTTCCCTGGCTCTTCACAAAGGCTGGGAGGAAGGAGAAGGGAAGCAGGGAGACAGGAGAAAAGCGGCGGCTTTGTTTGCTCAGTGACAGGAACAGATGTCATGGTCGTGTGGTGGGGCTGTTTCCCTGGCTCCCAGAAGATCTCACATGTCCGTTTCCAGCACTTGGCAAGAGCATTCATTCTTGGGGAGAAGGCAGGTCTCTCGCTGCTAGGAATTGGAAGCACAGATCAAGCTGTCGAGTCTTGTGTTCATGTCATTTTGCAACCTTTTTAAATCCACAGGAGGAGAGGCGCTACACCTCGTCCACTTACCTGCTGCCAGCAACGTGGCAGAGAATTCTCCCCCTGGGACTTTGGTGCACAAGTTTTCTGTGAATTTATCAGTGTCGTTGTCACCTGTGGTCCCAGGATTTCCCCTGATAATCAACTCAAGTCCCCTCACTGAAGTCTTCAGGGTGAACAAGCTGTCAGGCACTAACTTTGAGGTAAGCAGCCCCTCGTGGGAGATGTCTGCAAAGGGGTGTCCTGAAGACGCGGTGCCCGGGCTTTTAGGTCAGTGATCCTTTCCTCCTCTTTCCCCTGTTCAATCTCCCCTCTCATATGATCCAGAAGTCCTGTTTGGGGTATCCCAGCCAGAGACCCCCTGTGCTAGATCCTTCTGTAGATTCTATTTTTTATATGTTTTATTAGTACATGTTTGCAATACATAGTGATTACATTTATCACGCAGAGCTGGTACATGAACTTAGCATATCTTAATTCTTCCTTTGTCCCCTATTCCTCCTTCCCCTCCCTGATCCTTCCATCTCTTGTTCCCCTTCCCATGTGAAAAAGATCTCGCTATGTCTTAGTTACTTTCTTCATTGATGAGACTGACATGTATAAATTGAAAGAGGAGAGGTTTATTTTGGCTCACAGATTTTAAAGGTTTCCATTCATGGTTCACTGGCTCCAAGGCAGGTGGCATGGCAGAGGGGCATCACAGAGGAGAATCAGCTCCTGGTGTGGAGGCAGGAAGTAGAGAGGGATCAAGGGAGGAGGAGGGAGACAGACCCTTCCAGGTCTCGCCCCTAGTGGCGCACCTCCTCCAACCAGGCTGCACCTCCCAACACCACATTTAGCTATAAACTCATCATGGACTAATCCACTGCTGAGTGTCAGCCCCTATGATTCAGCCATCTCCCCAAAACCCCATCTATGAAAGCATGGGGCTGGGGGCATTTAGATAAAAACCGTAACACCCTATGTCCTAGTGTCTATTTTTTATTTTGCTCTTCGTTTATATTTGGGGTTTTTCAAGTAAGACAAACCATATGACTTCAGAGTCTAAAATTCAGGCCTTTCTCCACTTAATACAGTCCCTGTGAACATCAAGCTCAATTTGTTACAGATGGAAGGCATTTTTGTTATTGCTAAGACCTGATATCAAGTGTTAAGTGTGCTTATGTTAATCAAATTCTTTGGGTGGGAAAGTGTGGGTATTGATCTCCTTAAAAGCCAGGCCCTGATGAACTTGTGTCAACTGATTCTGCCTTTCTACAAGTCCATAATTGTTTTTAGAAGGAAATTCTAAGTTTAGATTTACTTAAAATGTAAGATTACACCCTTTGATAAACTACAAGTCTAAATGTCCGTCTCAACTGTGTGACTGTTTCCTCTTGGATAATTCAGACCCAATAACTCTCATTCCAGACCCACGCTTTCTATTTTGTTCTCTGTGTCTCGGTGTCTTTTCCACAGCTGTCACTTCCCTGTCAGGGGAACCAACCTATTTGTTGCATGTTTTTTGCAGGTAACCTCTGTGGTCTTCCAAAGATGTCTTTAGGTTCCAGGTGTCTGGATTTGCCCATTCTTTGGAGTCACCACTCCTTCCTTCCCCTCTTCCTCAGCTGGTTTAGCAAGCTCTTGCAATTATCTTTGGCCTGGCCATTGGTTTCTGGGGACCCTGCTGCTTCCCTGCGGTACATGCTAGATGTTCTTAAACCCAGTTCCTGGTTGAAGTCACTTGGGCAGCCACTCAGAAGTGTGCAGACCCAGCTCTCTGCAGAACATATGGCTGGTGACTGGTGCCTCCATGTCTGGGTTCTGGTCACTCCCAGGCTGGGCCCTCCAAGATGCAAGGACACACAGTCCCTTGGTCTTCACTTCAGCATACAGTTGAAATTCCCAGGGCCCGGATGCTGCTCATATGACTCAACTGCCCTGTCTACCAACTCCTTTGATACCTGTCTTGTTTCAACAGCTGTTTCTGCTTATCTCTATTGGCTTTGCCAGTTGCTCCCATTTACAAAGTGACATGGTGTATATGCCAGACACTGTGGAAAGTGCCATGTGTGTATTTGCTCTTGTGGTCCTCAAGACAGGCTAAAGATCGGATCTGGAATAGTCCCCCTTTTTTCAGATCAGGACAAGTAAGCACAGAGTTTAAGTAATTTGTCCTAGGTTGCATAGCTTGGAGGGGTGTCACTGAGCTGAGACATACACGTTGCTTGCACTTGAAAGCTCTCATGCTTGGCCTCTATGGTCTACTGCCTTCCATGGTGGTGATAATTTTTCTCCTTTAAATTTGCATGGAAGATGCAAAGCACATTCATATTCCTGACCTCTTGATTGTTATAGTGCATGTAAATATTGCCAGCATTCAAAAATTTTAATTCTTAGGTATAAGATAATAAGGTTGCATGATTTGTCCAAGGTCACCTAGCTGTTAATGATGGAATAAGAATTTATCAAGGTCTTCTGGTTCCCAGTCCTGGGTTCTTTCTCCTACATTTTCATGCATGTGGGTTGATGTTTTGGTGAATTCCAAAATCCTTCACAGGACTTGTCCATTCAAATGTTTGGTGAATATTAAATTTTTATAATTTATTGCAGTAAAAGACATACTGCTATCAATTGCCCTCAGAATACTTATGCCTCACATTACTGCAAACACACTTATCCCACTGTTCTTGCCACTTTGGGAAGCAGATCTGGAAGTCTTCTTTTGTGAGTGTCTTTATGAGGTATGATCAAAAATATAGCAAATGCCACTGTTGAGTGCTGTACAATGGCATGGCAGGCTTGCAAATACAGTACAGTGTGTCCTCATCCACCTTATTCATTGAACTTGGCACTGTGTGCCTTTGGCTCTTCCCAAAGTCTAAACAGCAATGGAAAGTAAACATTAGAAATTATTCAGGACAATAGGGTATCCCTAACTCTTAACCCCTAACCCTGACCCCAACCCCAACCCTAATCCTAAACCCTAACCTTAGTCCTAGCCCTAGCTCTAACCCTAGCCCTGTTCCTAACCTCTTGAAATGACAAATTTCTTAGCCTCTCAGCTAAACTAAGCTGGAGCATTTGGTGTATTTTCCCAGTCCCTGTGCCCTCTGGCACTGTGGCCTGCAGCTACCCAGAGCTGGGCATCGGTATGAGGATGGCCACAGGCTCACAAGTCCTCATGTTATTCTTAAGAATCAGTGGCCTTGTCCCAAGTCATCAGCTGTCCCTTCCAAGAAGCCCTGCTCACCCACACAGCTCACAAGAGCCCTGCCTGCTGCCCTGGGAACATGGCAAAATCATCTTGGAATGGAGCCTGGCTCCTCCTTGGGCAGTCTTGATCCTCAAGCCTTGAGCCTTGGGGAGCTCTGAATCATGCCAGTCAGGACACGCTGCTGAGACTGCTGGGGTGGGGGAGACGAGGAGGAGTAACGATGATGAGCATAGTGGCTTATGGAGCATTCACCATATGCCAGGAATTCCCATAAATGTTTTGTGACTTCATTCATTTAATCTTCTCAACAATGCTATAGAGTTGCTTGCTGTTTTATTTGCATGGTAAAAGCCGGGAAATCAGGTACAGAGAGACTGAGAATGTGCTCAAGTTCACAGGCGCAGAAGGTGTCAGAGCTGAGATTCGCAGGCCACCAAGCTGACCCCAAGGGCCGTTGTTCATAGCCCCCACGTTGTGCTGGGCAGAGCCGGTTATTCCGCTGCAGGTGGCCAATCCTGAAGCAGCCCCACGGAGCAGGACGGCTCAGAGAAGCCAGGCAGGGTGACGAGGGCCAAGCCTGGCAGCTGCGAAAGCCGGAGCTCTCCAAGGTCCTGTGCAGACCGGCGCCTGTCCCTTCCCTCTCCCCACCTTGGAGCCTGACCCCTCTTCTTCCTGTTTATCATCCTGAGCACTATGGAGCTCAAATTTCGCTCAGCCTTGCCCAGGACAACTCCAAGTTTAACGGCCCCAAGTCAAAGCTCACTGTCTGTGCCTGCATTGAGGGTCCCCACACCCAGCTGTGACGATATGCCCCTCCCCTTCTCTGCCCAGTCTCCTTTACATGCAAGATAAGTGGGAGGAGCTTTATCAGCCTGTGGCTGTTGTGATAATTAAGTGAAATTCTCCACAAAATGCCTTGGCTAGAGGCTGGCAGGTAAACATTTGATAAATGCTACTGACAACAAAGTCAGTTTTCCCATGTGTGTTAATAGCACCGCGATTCTTTTAGTTCCAAAATGTAACATCTTTATGTATTTTTTAGGCAGGATTGACCATTTACCTCCTCTTCAGTGGGGAGGGAGGTGGGGGTAGAGCTGTTTCCCCAGGAGAAGGGGCTGGTGATAGATAACATTTAGGAAAAGGATCTGTCCGAGGTTGGGGTTCAGAAGGCTCCAGGATTAGCAGGAAGCCAGGGTGAACTACCTCTCCTGGGGCCTGCGCTGAGGACAGGCACTCTTTGAACAGTCGTTGGCACCTAATTATGGTAAAAGTCTGCATCTGCAAAGTCCTTGCTCAGTGCCAGACTGGACTTGTGGGTTAGCTTTTTCATTCCTCAACTCAAGCCAGTAAAGTCGGTGTTATTCTTATCATCACTTTGCAAGTGGGGAAACCAAGGCACAGAGCTTTGCGTCAGTTGGTCTGACTTCAGAGTCTGTACTCGTGATTCCTGTGTTACACTGCCTTCTCCTTCTCCTCGTCCTCCTGGTCCTCCTCCTGGTCCTTCTCCTCCTCCTTCTCCTCCTCCTTCAAGTAAGCAGCTGCTGGGCTGAGGGACATCTAAGCTCTCTGTAGGTACCAGGCTGACCACAACCACCTCTTTTCTCTCTCAGGCCTCCTTTTCTCCTTCTCCCTCAGCTGCATGCTCTCTGTCACAACCGTGGCTGCCTTCTCTTCTCTCGACCACTCTAGGTTTGCAGAGTAAAATGCAGTAACTGCCACCTCCTCCACACAGCCTTCTCTGACCACATGCAGTTCACAGTGAAGCCTTCTTCTCCCCATCTCCCATAGCTCCTAGAACCAGCTCTTTGTTATAAAATCTGGTTGAAGGTTGAACTCCAGCAAGTCTCATTTCTCTAATTATAATCATGTGGAAACAAAGCCAGGCAGGAAGGAACTTCCTCAAGGCCACACAGAAGAAGTCCTGTGGTAGAAACAGGGCTGGAGCCAAGCGCTTGCACCCTTGGGACACTGAGGGACTTGTCACCCCCTCCAGGCAGATTGGTGACTAAGAACTCTATCAGGGGCATTGAGGACGTACCAAAAATTGACTCCTTTCTGTCTGCCTTAACTTGGTGTCCATTGCTACTGCAGAATACTTCACACTGGGTGATTTATGGAGAACGGAATTCATTTCTCATCCTTGTGGAGGCTGGGAAATCCTGCCTCAAGATGTTGGCATCAGTCGGGTGAGGGCTTCTGGCAGTGGCACACGGTGGTGTGGTGAGACGACAGGCAAGACAGCAAAGAGGCAGGAAGCAGAGCCCCAGGAAGCCATTCTCAGAGCCAGGGCAGGAGCCCTCAGACCCGCTGCCCCACCCTGTGCCATGCTCCCAATGACACAGTGCCAATCGGATGTCAACATGAGATGCTGAGATTTTCAAACCACAGCAATGCACCTAAGTGCCCTGGGCCATCACGGAGTGTCAGGGCCTCGGCTGATGGCTGGATATGGGGGTAGATATAAGAAGTCAGGGGCTGGCTCCTGTCGACCTTGGCAGGAGCTGCTCACTGGGGATCCTGGGGGAGCCTGCCTGCCACAGCCCCAATTCTGGGATGTCTCGCTGGCCATGGCTCTTACCGTTCTTCCCAGATCCCCAAAACACAGAAAGCAAGGGACCAAAGTTCCAGACAATGGAAGAATTTGTGCAAGGCACACAAAAAGTGAGTGCTCCATTGTTTAAATATTTCTCCTTTGGGCAGAGGTGTCCTTTCTCTCATTTATTCTTGGCTGTGACTTAGGAAAACCAGAGGGATGTGTCACACTGTAACTCAGCAGCAATCCAAGGGATTGTGTGTCCTGTCATGGCAGGGAAACTTGGCTGTGTTTGGGGAGGGGGGCGAGGGATTGTCTAGGGTCCACCCCTAAACTCTGGCAGGATCCTTAGTCCTAGGGCTCCCATCACGAGTCAGACACACAGAATGTCTTCTGATTATTTCCCTTCCCCATGAACAGTAGCAGCACACACAGGGGTCCCTTTCAGCAAGTGTCACAGGGCCCCTATGTGGGAAGTGCTGAGGCAAAGCAACGGGGCCCTCTACAGCCAGTGAAAAGCAGTCTCTGAAACCGGAACCGGCTCCTTCCTCGAATGAATCCCTTCTGCCCAACATGAGCCCTCAAAACACCATCTTCACGTGGCTACTGAGAATTCTGTGTTTTGTTTTAGGTAGTCACCTTTGGGAAGCAACAACTGGATTTTGAAACGGGACCAAACACATTTGATTTGCAGATTTATGTTAAAGATGAGGTTGGGGTCACTGACCTGCAGGTCCTGACTGTCCAGGTGACAGACGTGAATGAGCCACCTGAGTTTCAAGGCAACTTGGCGAAGGGTAAGATGCGCTGGGCTGCGCAAAGCAGCACGGATGGTGATATCGGGGAGGACACTGGGGAGAGAGGGAAACAGGAAAGCAAACACACACACAGCTGTTTCCTTGGAAAAGGCAGCTGCCTAATAAGCAGGAATAAATGAAACGTCCTCAGCCCAGCATGCCTGATGATGATGTCCAGTGGTTTATGCAGCCGCCACATCCTCAGCTTCTCTCTGCCTTCTCCCGGGGCTAGCGGGAAACTGAGGCTTGGGGTTTCCATGGATCATTCTGGAGGAACCTAGGCTGAGCCTTCCCTGGCAGGTCACTGTGTCCTCAGTCACTCCCCCAGTGGACAGAGCAGGGAGAGTAAAAGCCTCTGGCACTGAGGGGACCTCCTGCGTAATGTCCCCTCTCTCTTGGCTTTGTGCACCACCCATATACTGCCAACCCCAAGACAGCTATTCCAGTCCAGCTTCTCCCTGAGCTCTCCACTCATAGTCCTGTTTCAGCTCTGTCCACCCGGGTGCCAGTGGGCTTCCTGCCCCTGCTCCACTCCCATCCCACTGCAGGCCCCTCCCCAGGTCTTTCCCATCCTTCCGGTGCCTGGACCTGCACTTGACTCAGCCCTGACTCCTCCCTCTCTCCCACCCAACATCACATCCACTAGGTGTGGTGGCAACTTCCAGACACCCACGGAATCTGGTCCCGCCCTAGCCCCAAGTGTCAGCACACAAGCCACCACACAGCAGGCCCTCTGCGCGATGCTGTGGCCCCTGGTTTCTGTCCTTTCCTCCTGGTGGCTTTGCTGCAGCAGGCAGCCAGGCAGGTCCTGGGAGAGCAGTAGTTAGATTAGGTGTTTCACTGCTTAACACCCTGGGAGAAACTCCCTGTCACTTTCAAAGCAAGGAGAGCCAGGCTTAAAGCCCTGCCCCATCTGCACCCCTGCCCGCCCACCACCTGGGCCCTGGTGACTGCTGAGTACCTGGTGCACCACCCTCAGCATTGCTGCCTTTGCTGCTTTCTCTGCTCTTCCCTCTCCTGCCCCCTCCTCCCTCTCCTCTGTATCCCCAGGGCTGTCCCTCATTCCTTCAGGAATCCTGATTCCCATGTGGTCACCTCAGGGGCTGCTGTAGCACTGTTCTGTTTAAAATTTCGGCACAACTCTTGACTCTCCCTCTTCTGATCTCTCTCTCTCTCTCTCTCTCTCTCTCTCTCTCTCTCTCTCTCTCTGTCAGCACTAGGGATTGAACCCAGGGCCTTCACACTGAGCCACATTGCTAATATCCCAGGCTGAGTTTGGGAAACCTGTGATCCTCCTGCCTCAGCCTCCCTGGGTGCTGGGATGACAGGTGTGTGCCAGCGTGTCCAGCTTCATGGCCTCTCTCCTTTCCCCTAAACATCAGTGTGGAGTCACCTCTCCATGGAGGAAGTAAATGAAGACTCTACTCCGTAGAGTTTTATCAATCCCCACAAGTGGATCCATTCACACGCACTGGCTCGTGATGCTCCTGGCAGCCTCAGCCGTGGCCTCCCTCTGTCCTGCGATGCCAACATGCCCCGTTCCCTTTGGGTTACACAGTGGCCCTGATGTTGGAGTTCCAAGTTTACTTCATCTAATAAAGTGCTTCTTTTTTTACTTTGGGCGAGATACAGGTTTAGACCTCTTCATAATGGAAAGAGCAAACCCGGGATTCATTTTCCAGGTGGAGGCCTTCGATCCAGAGGACACGAGGCGACGCATCCCCCTCAGTGTAAGTGTCCCTGTGTCCCAAGCCTCTGGCGGGGTGGCGGGAGCAGTGGCAGTGTGGGAAACATGCTGGCTGCTCACAAAACCAGAGCACAGAGTCAGCCGGCGTGGGGGCTGGAGGCCAACACCAACCTGCACTCCTGGCCCTGGGTCACCTGAGACAGTTCCAGAGCCCCGAGGCCCAGGCTCCTTTTGAGTAGCACGAGTATGGACTGCAGCAGGAGGGTGTACACTTTAGATGACGTAGCACAGTGCCAGGTGTATCCTTGTGCTCCACATTTGTGAACTCTAAGCCAATACGATTTCACCTATGGTGTTTCATTATTACTTTGGATTTTTGAGACAGGGTCTCAGTGTGTAGTTCAGGCTGGCCTTGAATGCACAGCCTCCTCCTGCCTCAGCCTCCACAGTGCTGGGAATGCCACTGTGTGTCACCATACCCAGTTCCCACCATTTTAAAAGTTAGCATGACATGTGCACCCAAAGCCAGGACTTATGTTTGCTCTTCAAGAGATGAGTCCAAGCTACCTGGACACTATTTGTTACAAATGGATTTAAGAGTCTTAGGAATTCTTGGGTGTCAAACAGAAGACTGGGTCCCGTTCAGTCTGAGACAGTGATATCTCTTCTTTCTTTATGAATCAGTGTCCTATATGGAGCTACTGGGGGGCACTTGTAGGCAGCAACCCCAGATGCAACCTCCCAGTTGGTTCTGAGCACAGATGCCAGGCTCTGAGCTCTGCCCACTGGGTGCCCTGCACTCGCACTGCAGCCTAGACTGGGGAGAGAAAGATGAAGTGAATTCTGCCAGACTAACCTTGGAGTAGCCGGCACTCCTGATGAGGCATGATCTAAGGCTCTGGGGCAGCTGGAGACATAGGAGGCTGTTTCTACTCTGCACTGTGTGACCTGCAGCCCAACTGGGCCTCTCGTCTAAGTGTGGAAGGCAGCCGTGGGCAGGGACTCCAGGACAATACAGGGAGATCATGGGCCCTGA
The DNA here is from genome assembly GCA_004363535.1 of Dasyprocta punctata. Lineage (NCBI taxonomy): Eukaryota > Metazoa > Chordata > Mammalia > Rodentia > Dasyproctidae > Dasyprocta > Dasyprocta punctata. Next base: position 22,353 of record RJWM01013653.1, read on the forward strand.
GACAGCTGTTATGAGGCCACTGGACACATCTTAAAGTTAGGGGATAATCTGACTTTATTCATTCGTTCATCCAAGATTCATTCAGGTCAACATTTGCATGGAGATGCAAATGCATATGCAAACAGTGTACTTAAAGGATTTTCACTCTGCAACAGGAGGTGCTTTGCATAGATCCTTACTAATAACACACTAACTGTGTTGTAGGGATGTGTTTGTCTGCAAGTAAGAGAAAGCTTAATCCCAGGGGTAGCTATAGATTGTTTTTCTCTTCCATACAAGAAGTCTAACAGCAGGCAGGCGATTCAGGGTGGCATAGCTGCCGTCATCAGGAGCTTGGATGCTGTGTTTCTGCTCCTCTACCTAGAACATGCGCACGTCCTTTCTCCTGATTTTCTCAACTCATGATTGCAAGATGACTACTGCATCTCTGGGTCTTGCCTCTGAGTTCCATACAGGAAAAACAAAGAAGAAAGCAGGACAGGGTACAGTCTAGTCTGCTCCCCCTTCATTTTCTAGCAGGAAAACGAAGTCTCCTTGAAGCCCTACCCAGAGGACTTCTGCTACTTCTCACTGGCCAGGGCTGTGTCCTGTGGCCACTACCCCTTGATGGTAATGAAGGAAAAGAGATTCTGGGTGGACATCCAGTCAGCATAGTATTGCATGACTGATTTAATTCATATTACATTTACCATGAACACGCTGTGTATCTGGCGTGCTGTTAGGTGTTGCGGGTACAAAGCTGGGTAAGAGACTCATCTCAGTGGTTCCCGGTCTAGACAGAAGACATTCACGTGTATTAGGGAAAAATTTCTCACCATTGCAGGGGTCTTGACCAGCCCCACTGTAACACAGGGCAGGTTTACAAGAGGAAAGCACAGCAAATGTATTTAACCAGAGTTTTATGGGACACGGGAGTCTTCAGGAGAGAGACACGAGAGCTGAGGGATGGTGCATTTGCACGCTGGAGTTCCAGGGAGAATGGAGTCACGGCACGTGTGTTTGGTGGGAGGGGCTCCAACCTGATGGGAGGAAATGGGGCTCCTGCGTGGGCCATGCATTCAGAGTCTCCGTGGCCTCTGGGTACTGGGCAGGGTCCCTGGGGAAGGAGGTTCTCACCCCTACTTCAGGAGGCCAGGGAACTCCTTTCAGACCTTGCTTCAGGAGAGAAAGCAGGAGAGCTGAGAGTGACTTTCACGCTTCTGTAGGTCCCTCACTTGCCAAAGTCATGAATTTGGGGTCCTGTATTCTGAGCCCCAATGTACATACTTCTAAGTATGGCTCAACTGCACTGTGATTACTGAAAAACTTCTTACAAGATGCAGTGGAGGCCAAGCAGAAGGAATGTTACTTGTGAAGATGGAAGGTTATTTTTAAGTCTCTACTTTAATATATCTCCAAATTACGCAGGTGTGTAAGGTCCTGGCCCCTTAGGAAACCCTCTGGAGCCGGCTGTTCCCTTTGCAGAGGAAGGGGAGGGATTCAGCAGGAACTGCTCCCTTTAAAACCGCAGCACTGTCCACAGGCCTGAGAGTAGCCTCAGGTCTGGTGGTGGCCAGCGCCGTGGCTTCCACAGTCACTTAAGCATCCTGCGTGGGCAGGGACCGCAGAGCTGCAGCTGGAAGCGTAATGGGATACTGGACACCCGCGCTGGGGCTTGCAGCTGCACAGCAAGACACAGCGAACCTGCAGGAGCAGCAAGCGTGATCTGGAAGGCTCCTTTAGGCCTAGACAAACTAATAACAGCTCAGGACATAACACTCGATGGCCTTTGTCCTTAGATATTTTATTCTGGGCCCTTGGGGGCAGGAAATGACAGTTTGCTGTGTAAGAGTAGAAAGCCAATGGGTTAATTAGCTATTGACCAAAGCTGTGTTTCCCAGCCTTGGCTATCAATGCTCCGGGAACTTTAGAGCACACGAGTGTCTCCCCGGTGTGACTGGCCAGGGTGTAAGCCGCTGGGATCCACTGTACAGCCAGGACGCAGAGTCGCTGCAGCTTAAGACACTACCTCCCCAAGTCCACGAAGCCTGCCTTGGTGCTTGAAGTCTGTGGTCTGGGCCGAGTCTGGGAATCTGCAGGTTGGCCAGTTGTCCCCAGAGATGCTTGTGGTGAGAAAGCTGCGGAGGTGTCTGGATGTCTCTGAGTATGTGTCCAGGCCCAGAACAGACCCCAGCTGCTTTCACAAATGCCAGTCTGGGCCGCTGGAGACAGCGCTTTGAGTGTACATCTGGGGGGTTCTGCCCATGTCACAGTGCAAAACCCCTGAGAGAAAGAGGAAGAACAGACTTTCAAAGAGCACAAGCACCAGCCCAAGGGGCCAGGCTGCCTTCACACCTGTCATCTTACCTGCTGGGCTCCACAAGTTACCTCATTGGAGGTAGCAAATAGAGGAGGAAGGAGGAATTTTAAAACGACGCTGAGGTCAGAGGATTGCAACTTTGAAGCCAGCCTGGGTCATTTAGCAAGAGCCTGGGTCAAAATAGTAAAACAAAATAGGCTTAGTGTGAGGCCCTGGGTTCAAGACCCAGCCCAGGAAAACAGAACAGAACAAAACAAAACAGAAGGACTATAAGACCCATCCTGAAACCCCAACACCTTTAAATGACAAGCATTACAACTATTACACAGCTCCATGAAGTAAGATGGTGTCACAGGTGATATAATGAGGTGTGTATTCAGAAACCATTAGATTTGTTCTCTCCCTTTTATAACAAATTTAAAAGCATGTGCTGAGCCAGGCGTGGTGGTGCAGGTCTATACTCCAAGCACTCAGGAGGCTGAGGCAGGAGGATTGCTGCAAGTTCAAAGCCAGCCTGGCACTCCACAGTGAGTTTGAAAAGGAGAAAAACAAAAAACAAAAAACAAAAAACAAAAAAAAACACGTGTTCATCCATAGTTTAGACCTGTTCTCCTGTTCCCTCTTGGACCAGCACTGTCCAATAAAGCTATCGTCTGAGCGGAAACTGGCACTACAGATGTAATTTTAAATGTTCTAGCAGCCACATTAAAAGTACATGAAAACAAGTGAAATCAATCTTTGTGTAGTTAACTCAACATACACAACAAATTACCATTCTAACACATCATCAAAATAAAAAGGACTAGTGAGAGATTTCACATGCTTTGTTAGGTCTGCCATCTTAGAATGTGGGGTGCATCTAACACAGACAGCCCACCTCCCATCAGGCTCCCCCACTGTTCCAATGTTTGGGGGTCATGCGATGCCAGGTTGGTGGCTACTACTGGGGGCCCAGGCTTAGATGCAGGATTTGTCCTCCTCCTGGGCAATAGCATCCAAGCATCCAAGGATGCAGGCGGAGCAGGGGCCAGCGGGAAACCACAGTTAGGGGGTCACACACACCAAAAAAAAGGGTGCTGTGCATGCAAACGGTCGCGTTTCCTGGCATCTCCTCTTGGGGTGCCCTTAACTCAGCTCCCCCTGCTCCCTAGTTGGCTCAAGGAGCCACTCCTGCCCCTCTCTCCAGCAGAGCTTCCTGAGGACCCTAATAGGTTTCTCAACTGGAGGCAAAGTGATCAAGCCCAGTCCTTCCATCAAGGAACTCTCTGCCCCTTCTGTTAGGGAAGGGCTTTTGCATAAAATGAAGTGAGCACGATCTTCCCCGGACAACAGGACCAAATTAAAAAAGCAGTCACCTTGCTACTGCTGGGCTGCTGGCAGGGCAACAGAGCCAATCCTTCTCCACTTCCATCTTGGCTCTGAGATGGGGCAGCCAGTCACACCTTTTGGTCTTCCCGGAAATCAAAGTGATTGACGTAAGAGATGTGATTGAGAAACAGTGAATATTTAAATTAAAAAAAAATAATTACAGTAGACACATAGCCATTCATCTCCCCTAAAATATTCCCTTCACTTTGAACATCCGCATCCTCGTATTCTAGCCACTTTCTGAAGATGTTCTGTCGATCATTTTTTTGTGAGTGCTTTAGTTGTGCTGTGGTCCTGAACGATTCAAGTCATTCACTTTTCGTGGTCATTTTGAGTTTTGGGAAAGAACCAGAACTCACACAGTGCCAGAACCTGTCTGTGAATTCAGTGGATGAGAACACACTGTCATGTTTTTATGGACCCGCTTTTCTGTTGGGTGCCACTTGGCAGTAGCGCTCACCATATTTTTGATCATACCTTGTCAAGACACTCACGGAAGAGGACTTCCTGAACTGCTCCAGAAAGTGGCAAGAATGATGGGATAAGCAAGGGGGAGCATTGGGGGGGGGGTTAATGGCGATGTATCTTTTACTGTAGTGATTTTTCTTTATTTATGCTTCATTATATTTTCTCAATTGCCCCTTGTGTGCCTGTATCTGTCAAGGTCCTGGCTGGGTGGGACTGTCCTGGTCCATTCAGCAGCCCTGTATTTCCAGATGAGAGAGGGAAGGGAGGCTTTCCTGGGCCCCACCTCTCCCGCTCGTCGCTTCCACACCATCATCTCTGCCACAGAGGTCCCTCCCCTGCTTCTCCTGAGTGACAGTCATACACTCACTCGTGTCTGGCCACAAATCTGGAGTGACACCCAGCAGCCTTAGCAAGAGGCACTTTATTGCAGGTGACCTGGGGAGAGACCTCTCAGGGAGATGCGACCAGGGTCTGTGGGATTAGCGCAGCCTGAGTCATGCAGCACGGGGCCCAGGGTGCTTACAGCAAAGGACGACAGGAGGGGTGACCATGGCGTCACATTTTATACCATTTCATTTATGTATGTGAGATGTATATGAGATACACTGATATTGTCTGCTTGGGTGTCTGCCCTCAAACACCTTCAGGGACCCGCTGAGCTCATCCTTATAATGACCCAGCGCTGGCAGGAGCCCGGGTCAGGGCCAGGCGAAGGGATGGTTTTTGGTGAGTGGTTTTTAATGGTAGTTTTTCTTTTTCCACCCTTTCCACCCTCCTTCCCTGACCTGACACCTCTGAGTGGGATGGGGGTAGAGTAGGAGACAAGAGAGAGAGGAGTTGACGCTTACAAAAAGTCATCTTAAATGAATATTTATTAGGAATGTGGCGTCCTGTTCATGATTCGCCACAGCCCGGCTAGAGGGTTATGCTGGGGAGCTCACCAGTGCTGGGGGCTCCAGGGTGGGTTTGGCTGTGGACTCAGTGGCTTGTTGAGTCCTTGGGTCCCTGGACTTGGGAAGTGTAAGGGCCCTTCCTTTCCTCTGGAAGTGTAAGGCCCCTTCCTTGATGTCTGGGAAGTTGGCTGCTCTGTCCTCTAGGAGACAGGAAGAAGCTGGATTCTTCATTTCATTTTTTTTTTCCTGGTAGGGGGGGTTGAACTCAGGGCCTTTGCTTTGAGCTCTTTCCCCAATCATTCTTAATTTTGAAACAGGGTCTCCCTAAACTGATAAACTGCCCAGACTGAGCTTACGCTTGCCGTCCTGCCTCAGCCTCCCAGAGTGCTGAGATTGTAGATGTGCCTGCTCAGGAGACTGAATTATTTGTGCTTTTTGCCCTGCAGGCCTGAAAGTGGCTGAGGGCTGCAAATCCAGCACGGATTGAACCATTGGCTCGTGGCTCCCGCTGCGGTGGGGGAAGCGCCTGCCCAGAGGAGGCAGGAGGCAGCGAGTCCCTAGGGGCGGCGACATTTCAGGAAACTGGGTCAGCTGCTGCTCACCTTCCCCTCCGCCTAACAGCAAAGGCGCACTGAGGAGAGACCAGGGCGGGAGAGGTGGGCTCCGGGCCTTCCCAGGGCAGCTGCGTGTCCAGCGGCGACCTGTAGCTGCGAGGGGCTGCAGGAGGGGTGGGGAGCGGGTTCTCAGCGGGAATCAGAGAGCCCTCCGCAGGCGCTTGTGCACTGAATTGATCTGATTACTCAGGACTTCTCTTTGCCAGCGCAGGGGCAGAGAGGGGCAGCAGTTGCTTTTCATTCTATTTAATTTCTGTTTTCCAAGAATGAATATCAAGGGAGCGGCTTTGATTAAACAAACCTTGCAAAGGGGGCAGAGAACGCCAGATTTCACGGAGAGCCTTACTGAGTCGCTGGCAAAGGGCCACATGACACAATATTTTTAGTCTGTGGATATTATCTCCTTTCTCAGTACTAAACTGCCATTCCCACGAACAAAGCGTGAAGGTTCAGGGGGAAAAATTACCCTGGCACTAATACAAAAAAAAAAAAAAGATTCCTGGAATCAGCTTCTTAACAGAAATTAAGAGGAAAATTCTCACATCCCTGGATCTGCAGTTCTTTCCACCCTTTCTATCTACTGCTGCTGCTTTTCTGTTCTTGCCTTTTTTTCAGAAGTGGTTGTGATTGTAGGCTGAACTGGAGAGGATTTCATAGCCAAGTCTAGTACTAGCACATTCAGAGATTTTTTTTCAAAAAGATATTTGGCATGACAGTTTTTTGTCATTGTTTTAAGGTTCTCTAAGATGAGAATGTTGATATGCCTCAGATGGGAAATCAGGAAGAAGAAAACCTCCGTATTTAACACTCAGTCAATTTTATGAACATTTATTATGTGCCACATCCCATTACCTATCGAGAACATAGCAAATCCCTTTCCTGATGCAGAATTAATTTCTTTCTTTCTTTCTTTCTTTCTTTCTTTCTTTCTTTCTTTCTTTTTTTCTTTCTTTCTTTCTTATGCTGGAGGTTGAACCTAGGGCTTGCACGTGATAGGCAAGCACTCTACCACTGAGCTGAATCTTACTGTCTAACAGGCCAGTAGCAAATGTTTGCTGTGGGCACACCATGTGCCAGGCCCTGTTGCAGCACTTTCCATGACAACCACATAGGTTGGCCCTGCTGCTGTTACTCTTTGTACAAATGCACGGGCTTCAAATCCACGAAGTCTGCCTCCAGAACCATGGAGCCTGCGACTCATTTCCACGAGTCTAAGAGTCTCCCTTCCAGTCCCGTCGTCTCCCGTATTTATCCCTCTTGGGGGTCCTCACCCACACCCTTACCTGTTTCCTCGGTTAACTGTGAGCCTTCGCAGGGCAGGGCCTATCTGTTGTCTGTGTGTCTCACGTGTCACTCTGCTTGGGGCCAACTGGAATAGGAAACGCATCTCCTGGACCTTTTCAAATCATGCATGGAAAGACATCTGGATCGAGGTGCATATCCTGAACGCCCCCATGGGTCTCTAAACCCTGTCCCCTGTCACATTCAACTTGGGCCTCTGATTCATGGATGCAGAAGGATTCCCTGCATAGAAGGTTCTGCTCAAAGACCCATGACTGCTGTGTGTGTGGGCACTGCAAGGCCAGGCAGCTGGGGGTGGGTGGGCTTTTGACACCCTGTGCTGGTGTGTGGCCAGGGGACTCAGATGATATGAGGGCTTGGGAGAAGGGTAGCATTATCCAAAGGTTTCCTCCTAAAAATGGGGCAGAAACAGCTAAATGACAAGCAAGAAAGACTTAGTCAGATAAGCCCCTATAGAAGAGTGTGGTTTTGGCATTAACTAGACTTTTCCAACAAGATTTAAGAATAAGAGAAAGTGCTCAACATTTGGGCAGAAAGAACAAGATACTATCCTTTTGATTAGAATACCGACTTGATTTTGTATATTTGCACAGAAAAAAAAGGTGCTTCCTCAGAATGATGAGATTTTGCAGGTGACTTCTATTTAGTGTCTTTTGAATACTTTCCTGCCATCCCCATTAAAACCTACGTTCACTAAAACTAGAAAGAGATTATTAAATAACAGACAGAGAGTAAACCCTTTAAAAATGGTTTTAAAACCTTATATTGGCCTCAGAGGAGACCTTTAATCTATTTTCAGTGCGTGCTCATACTGGGAAGTCAGCTGCAATCACACAGCGAATCACTGGGCTGGAAATCTTGGCCAGTATTTCTTTCATTCTAGGCTTCAGGAGCCGTGACTCTGCTTACGAAATCTCTGCTGGTTATCTGCTCTGGAGATCCAAGACTTTGAGGACAGATTATCCCTCAGCCCAGCAGGAAATAATGAACCTGCTAACCTTAAAGCCCTTTGAGACAAATGGATCTAAGCACATCAGTCCCGACCGTTGCTGTGGCTCTTCCTATCCTAAAGCATGAATTCTCACGTAATCACCCCAATAACTTGGAGGAGCAATGGGTGGGGTCATCCCTAAGTGGTAGGCAAGGAGAGGACTTGGGCCAAGTCCTGTGGTGAGGAGAACTCGGACTCATGTCCATCAGATCAAGGCCATCTTGACAAGGAATCGTCAGGAGAGCTGGACAGGAGAAAAGGCGGGTCAAGAATGACAAAGACATGGGAACGGCTTTACCAGGGGTGATCCTTGGGACGGAACTTTAAAACAGCTCTTCTCTGTTGGCAAGCCAGGGTCCAACATGGACCTTACACCTGCTGCATCTCATTCTGAGGTCACACCTGTCTCTTCCCTGTCCCTACCATGGTTTCAAGGATTCTCGTGCCCATATTTCCCCTCTTACCTTGTGAGCTCTTTTAAGTTTAGAGACAAGATCTTGCTCACTTTGGCATAGTGTTGACTCACCCATGGTGGATGTGTTTACCCAGCACTGGTCACAGACAAGGCATAGACTCCCAGCTAGACATGGTCTGGAAGCAGAAACGTGAATGCAGTGACCGGGATAAGAAGCCCAGCTGCAGTAGCAGGGCCGGACTGGGAAAGACCCTTTGGGACACTCAGCAGCTGAAGCAGGAGCCACCGACTAACTTTTCAGGGTGTGGTCAATGAGGGCCAGGAGGTCAGGTCAGCAGGTCCAGAAGCTTCTTGGTCTCAGAGCCACTAAGTCTGAGAGCTGCCTTTTGGACTTTATCCTGATTCATCAAAAATGTCCCAAAGACCAAAAATATAAAATGGTAACAGAACAAACACTACCACAGAAAAGTGCACAGCTGTGCTGACTTAATTCTACTGCCACTATTTTTAAAAAAATTTAAAGGGAATAAAACAAGGCAATGAAATGAATCATAACAGTGATAAGACAGTAGGAAATCTACAATAGTTACTGTATTGCATATTGTTGCCCTCTAAATAGTTGCTCGGTTTTAGACTTACAAAGTCTATCAAATAATACAGTTCCTCTGAATCAGCTGATTGCTCATGGGGGTGGGGGTGGGGATGGGGTAGGCGTAGGGTGTTCTCCTCCCCAGCCCTGGCTCTCTCCGGCTCACAGGCAGAGCTTAGCTTCCATCCTAGCTTTCCCCAATCCACGCCTCCTTGTTTTCTAGTATTTTCTGACTCCTCCTTCAAGAAGATTCAGCATGTCTGCTAATGGCACCCTCTTCTCCACAACGGAATTGGACTTTGAAGCAGGACACAAGAGGTAGCCTGGCTATGAAGTTTGGTTTATTTGAGGGGCTTGGAAAACCTGCAGGTAATGGGACACTGAGTGGCCTGCTGCTTTGCTGCAGCTGGGTGGCCAAGAACTCGGGGAGGCAGGGCATCGTGGAGCCCCTGGGAATGCTTCATTCCCAGTCCCAAACTGTCCTCCCTGGGTAGCAAGAAGGACAGTGTTGGAGAGGGTGCCCCAGGGCCAGGAGGACGTTCAGAGATCCCAGAAGTTTAGTGCCAGGGGGGAAGGAGACATATCAGGCCTCAGGACACAGTGCATAAGCAGGACTGGCTGGGAAGGGGACAGACTCCTACCTCCCTGCCCCACACAGCACTGAGGCAGGACCCCAGAGTTGATTTTCTTGCTTGCAATGTTTCCCTGACAGTTTCCACCTCATTGTAGAAGTGAGGGACAGCGGAGGCCTTAAAGCCTCCACAGAACTCCGGGTGTCCATCGTGAACATCAATGATGAGATCCCTTTCTTCACCAGGTAGGCTGAGGCCACCTTTCCAGGTGTTCAGACACACTGATGATGAGACAGAGGGATACCCATTCCTCAGGCCCATAGGAGAGACAGAGGCTTGAGGTCTTCAGAATGTTTCAAATGGGCCTCTGGAGTTCTGCTCCCCACCCTCTGTCACCCCACATTCACATGCATCATGGGGTTGTGGACATAGTGGAGAGTGAACACGATACCTCTGGCGCATGCCCAGCCTCTGTGTGTACAAGGCAGGTCCTGTGCAAGGCAGCGCTGTGTTAATCTCAGCAGAAGCCTGCAGTGCAGCTGCTTGGTCAGGACTCCATAGCACGCTCTGTAGGTACCATCCTGGCACTGAGGAGATGTCTGTCTTAACAGTGCCCAAGGCACCTGTCCACTCCTAGAAGTTTCAGTTTCTTCCAGCTCTGGTGGCACCAGGAAGACATCCGGCTAGGTCTACAGCCCCTGCCTGCAGCAGCAGTGAGGACAGTTGTACCAGCGGGTGGCATCCTGTGAACACAAACCTAGTACCATCCCTGGTGCAAGGGGGGACCCTTGCTTGCTGTGGGCAGGGATTCGGGAAAGGATGGGATTCTGGGCTAGCAAAGCTCCCCCCACCCAACAGCCTGGCTTTCTGATTCCAGAGATTCTGCCTGCCCCTGGCCCTGTGATGGGTGCAGGAGCCAGCCAAGGGAAAATGGCACAGACACCTGCCTGGGGGCAGCTGCATTCATGCTGTGAATACATTCAGCACGAATACTCTACCAACAAATAAAACCATTAGGATACAATTATTGTTTGGCAACTAAAAATGAAGTTATATAAAAATTAATTTTAAAAAATCTATTGGGCCCCTGAGCTAGATGAGTGCTTGCAAATATATTCTAAGATTGGAAGGTATTAAGGCCACCCCATTCCCATGCTAACTGGGTGGCACGCTGCCAACACAGCACCAGTGAGAAGCTTTGGCATATAAACATGGGCCACAGCCCAGCAGCTGGGCATCACTGTGGACGCAACAGCAGCGGTGAACCTGCACATCATGCTTAACACCAGCACCTGCTGCCAGGGCAGCCCAGGGGAGCACAGTGCATTTTTGGGAGACCAGGCAGTTGAAGGGCGTGTGACAGCTCAGTCCAGCCTGAGGCACAGCCAGTGGGCCACTGATGCAGACTCATCAGCAATCCCCAGAGGAAGGAGAAAGCTGCATGACTGGAGCCCACACCTTCTTCCACACCCTCCCCATACACTCTGTCTCTGAGATAGAGGAGTGGGCTAGTGAGGGTGCAGAGGGAAAATAAATCCTTCCGGGACAGAATTTGTAAACCATCTAGCCTGTACTGCATCTTCTAAAATGCAGTGGTTAACATTAGCAGTCAGACAACATGATTTGGCTGGTTTGGGATGCCCCAGCATCAGATGGAATTCTCTGGCTCTCCCTTTGAGTTTGAGGATGAACCTGTTAGCATTCATCCCCGGATGGAGAGCATGACTTGTGTGACTATGACCAGTGTGACTAACTGTTTTTGTCTTTATTTATTTATTTATTTATTTTGAAGAGAATAAAACCAAAAGAAATAAAACAGAATAGAGACAATCAAAACAAAACAATAAATGTGAAACAAGACTTCAAAACAAGATAAAAGGAAACCAACAAATGGCTACCATGATGCCTCTTGCTATCTTCAGAATAACTTCCTATACCATCAGGCACAATAAAATCAAAACAGAACAGAATAAAACCAATCAAAACACAACAATGAAAGCAATACAGGACTTCAAAACAAGACAATAGGAATACAACAGTGGCTACCATAATGTATCTTGTTATCTTCAAAGTAGCTGTTTATGCCATCAGACATAATAAAATCAAACAAAACAGAATAGAATAAAATCAATCAAAAGAAAACAAGTAAAGCAATACAGGGCTTTGAAACAAGACAATAGGAAATTAATAATGGCTACTATAATACATTTAAAATAGCTGTCCATGCCATCAAATATGATAACATCAAACAAAACAAAACAGAATAAAACCAGCCTAAACAGAACAATGAGAACAATACAGGATTTCGAAACAGGATATAGATTAACAATGGCCACTGCCTTCCCCTTCTAGACATCTCTTCCTCTTTCACCTTCACAATATCTATTGTGCATTTTGGATCCCACTAACTTCTTTAGTTTTTTATACTAGGGAGATAACACAATGTTCATTCATGTGACTCTGAACCATTCCACCCATGAGCATGATCTCAAGTTGCATCCATTTACCTATAAGAGCCTCAAGGTTATCTTTTTTTACACTTGAGCAGCTTTCCCTTGTATAGGAATGCCCAATCTATCTTATCCATTCTGCAGTTGATGAGCAAGCTACCCCTACTTTTTTTCTGATTCCCTGTCACATAGAGCATTTTTTTTATCTTCTTTGACTTTTAGTCTATGAATTTCCTTTTGAGTTAAATGTGTTTCTTGATTAAAGCATATTGATGGATCTTGTCTCCTGATCCACTCTGCCTGTGTTCCTTTTTATTGGTAAATTGAGACCATCTACATTAATGTTTATGGCCAGCATGCACTGCCATGTCTCTGCCATATGATTTTCCTGCCATTGGCTGACTACTTTTCACCTCCATTCTATTGTCTGCCCTGCTCAGTGATTCCTCTCTGCCACTGTTCCTGGAACCATGCTCATTTTTCTTTCTCTAGAATGCCCTTCATTATTCTTTGTAGGGTTGGTTTGGTGGTCATGGATTCCTTCAGTTGTTCTTTGTCATGGGAGTATCTTATTTCTCCACTAATTTTGAAAGATAGTTTTGCAGGGTACATCAATCTGAGTTGGAAGTTGTTTTCTTTCAGGACTTGAAATACTTCACTCCAAGCTCTCCTTGACTTGACAGTTTCTGTTGAGAAGTCTGTCATGATTCTGATGGGTTTTCCTTTATAGGTGATCTGTTTCTTTCCTCTAACAGCTTTTAGTATTCTGTTCTTGTGTTGAATTTCAGGCATCTTTATTATTATTTGTCTGGGTGTAGATTTATTTTGGTTATGGCAAGCTGGAGTTCTATATGCCTCACTTATCTGTGTGTCATGTCCTTTTCCCAGGTTTGGGAAGTTTTCTTCTATTAATTCTGTAAATAGAATTTTAATGCCATTTGTGTTGACCCCTGTTTTTCACTGAAACTTATTTTTCTTAAATTATTTTGCTTTGCATCATCTTGCAGTCATTGGGTTGTTATTTACTAGTTCCTTGTTATTTTTGTGAATAGTCTTCACAGGTCATTAGTATTGACCACTGCTTTTTCGTTGATGCCTATTAATCTTATGTTATTTCTCTTGGCATCATCTTGCAGCTGTTGAATTGTTGTTTCTTGGTTCCTTATTATGTTTAAGAGATACTTTCTTTCATGAGCATAAGCTCCCATGCTGTCTTCAAGGTCTGAGATTCTATCTTTAGCTTCATTCAAGTGGTTTTTCAAACTTTCCATGGAATTTTTCATTTCCTGAATTTCCCTTTAAATCTGTTTCATGCATTCTATTTGTGTCTTATATTGTTCATTCAAAATTTCCATCATTTTCTTATGTTCTTCTATTTTTTTATCTTGCTCTTCTTTATTTTTTTTATTTAAGAGAAAATGGACACAGAAGAGAGAAACAAAAAGCAAAAAAGACAAACAAACACCAACAACAAATCCGATACGATAACATAGGTTTACACAATGAGAAGGTTGAAATTTGACAGCAGATGCAATATTGCATATTGTTACCTTCACAGGGGTTGTTCAGATTAACAGATATAGACATGTAAAATTGATCTAATCATGATTATTAACTGTTCTTTTTCAATAGCTAGTGTATTTAGTAATACAGTCATTTTGACTGTCTTATGTATACTTATTTATAAATTTATGTCTTTTTCCTTTTCCCTTCCTTCCTCCTTTCCCCTTAGAGTACCTCTTGTTGTCATTAAAATAACTGCCCATATCATCAGGCCTGATATAATCAAACAAAATAGTTCAGAATAAAACCAATAAAGAATAAAAGAATGGTCACAGAAAAGAGAAACAAAAAGCTAAAGGAACCAACAAACAACAACAACATATCCGATACTATAACATTATAGGTTTACAAACTGAGATGATTGGAATTTTACAGTGGTTGTAACATTGTATATCGTAACCTTCAAGGGAGTTGCTCAGATTGACAGATATAGACATGTAAAATTGATCTAATCATATGAGTATCAACTGTTCTCTCTCACCAGTTAATGCATTTAGTAGTATACTCTTTTTAACCATCTTATGTATACCCTCATATAAATCTATGTCTTTTTCCTTTTCCCTTCCTTCCTTCCTCCTATCTCCTTGTAATACCTCTTATAGTCTTCAAAATAATTGCCTTTACCATCGAGCCTAATATAATCGAACAAAATAGTACTGAATAAAACCAATAACAAATAAAACAATGGAAGCAATACATAGTAATGCAATGTTAATTTCTATAATGCCTCATATTATCTTCTAGGCTGTTGCCTACATCGTCTGTTATAATACAATCAAACAAACCAAAATAGGTTAAAATCCCTCAAAACAGAACAGTGAAAGCAATACTAGGTTTCAAAACAAGGTGGTTGAATATCAATAAAGGCTACCCTAATATATTTTGTTATCTTTAAAATAGCTGTCTTTGTCATCATATATAATAAAGTTAAGCAGGTCGAGGTAGAATAAGATTAAACTAAACAGTTCATTGAAAAAATACTGGGCTCAAATCCCGATGATGGGTTATTCATTTGTCTGTCCCACTCAATGATATCCCTCTGCTGCTGTTTCTGGAGCTGTGGACTTTTTTATCTCTCTAGAATGTCCTTCAGTATTCTTTGTAGGGTTGGCTTGGTTGTCATAAATTCCTGTAGTTGTTCTTTGTCATGGAAGTATCTTGTTTCTCCATTGATTTTGAAAGATAATTTTGCAGTGTACATCAATCTGGGTTGGAAGTTATTTTCTTTCAGGGCTTGCAATACTTCACTCCAAGCTCTTCTTGGTCTGATGGTTTGTGTTGAGAAGTCTGTTGTGATTCTGATGGGTTTTCCTTTGTAGGTGATCTGTTTTTTTTTTCTCTAATAACTTTTAATATTTTGTTTTTGTGTTCAATTTCTGGGATCTTGACTATTATATGTCTGGGTGTAGGTATATTTGGTCATGTTTAGCTGGAGTTCTATATGCTTCACTTATCTGAAAGTCACTTCCTGTTCCCATGCTTGGAAAGTTTTCTGAAATTATTTCTGTAAATAGACTTTTAATTTGATTTGTATTGACCCCTGCTTTTTCACTCACACCTTTTATTCTTAAATTATATTTCTTTGGGTTGTCTTGCAGCTGTTGTATTGTTACTTCCAGGTTTCTTACTATTTTTAAGAGATCTTTCCTTTCTTGATCCCAGGCTTCAAACCTGTCTTCCAGGGTTGAAAGTCTATCTTTAGTTTCCTTCAGGTGGTTCTGCCAACTTTCATTGGAGTTTTTGATTTCCTGGTAGTTTCTTTGAATCTGTTTCAGGCATTCTAAATCTTTTTTGTATTGTTCATTCCAGGTTTCCCTCATTTTCCTATGCTCCATTTTTTCATCTATGTCTCCTTTAGAGATGCCTAGCAATTCTTTAATTATGTTTTTCATTTCTTCTTTTAGTTGGGTTAATAGTTCTGCTCTAATTTCTTTTATAGCTTCATGGAGTTGTTTCTTTACTTCAGTTGTGATCACCTCAGAGACTTTAGCTGTGGGACTCCCGAGCTCTTCTGCATTTGCTTCTTCTGGATTTGTTCTGTTTGAATTGGAGGCCAGAGACTGCCCCCTACGTCTTTGTCTTGGCACTTTCCTGGGTTGTTCAGGGGTGATTTCTCTGGAGTGAGCCCATGCTGGGATGCTGCCTTTCCTCAGCCCTTCTCGGCTCTGCCGATGTCTGGCACAGTGCGTGGGGGCGGGGCCGCTGCCTGGGAACCTGGGCCAGTTGTCTGTGAAACTTCCCCTATCACCCCTAGGGCGCACATGGAGCCATGGTCTCCAGACCTAGTCAGTCAATTGCTGGGACCCTCCGGGGCTTGGTCGGAGCAATTTCTGCATGACTGTGCCAATTAGGTGTGGTTCTGGTCCCAAGATGGTTGCCAGTCCCTCAGTCTCCCTCGCAGGGGTGGGGGGGTTGGGGTTTGTCGCACTCACTCACCAGCCTTAGTCCACTCCACGATCGCTGCCTCCACTGTCGCTCCTGTGGCCACAGCACTTTAATCATGCATCCCCAGGTTGCAGCAGCTCCCTGCCACAAAGTGGATTCAGCTCTGGTCAGAGGCGCTGCCAGCCTCCGCCTTTGTTTGGTTACTTCTTTTTACTCTTTCTGTGGGCTTCAATTCTTGTTTTAGATTCTTCCTGGGTCCAGAGGACCCACCTCCCTCTCTTTTGTCTTCTCTTTGTTGTTATATTCCAGCATTTGGACAGTATTTTTTAGGGAGGTTACTTATCCTGCTGTTTACTGTTCTGCCATCTTGTCCCCCGCCTCTTGCTCTTCTTTAGATACACACAACATTTCTTTCATAATGATTGTCATTTTATTTTTTAGCTGAGAGATTATTTCTGATTTGAGTTTCTCTATAGCTTCGTGGAGTTGTTTCTTTACTGCATTTGCTATCATTTCAGAAAGTTCAGTTATGTGACTCCCAGTGTCTTCCATTTCAGTGTCTCTTGGGTTTGTTCTCAGTAGACTGGGGGATTTAGACTGCCTCTTGGTCTTTTGTTTTGTCATTTTCTTCTGGGACCTGTATGGCTGGGCAGGCAGCCTCCCAATGAATTGTACTGAAACACTGTGTTAGGTACAGCTTTAATCCTCCAATATCCCCATGGCTAGCTGGGGCGCAGCCCCAGATTATGGTGCTGGACCCTTGTGTCATGTGGTTTGTGAAGCTGGCTGTGTGTTCCCCTGATGTACTTTGTTGGGTTGCTCTGGGGTGCTGGGCTATGTGTCCTGCGAGGCTGGCCAGGCATTCCCCTGGTGGGTTGCATTGAGACACGGGACTGGGTAGAGCTGGATCCTCTGCACAGCTAGTGAGGATGCACTCCTGGACTGTGCTGCTGGAGCCTCCACCTTACTGGGTGGGGACCGAGACCTCCGGGACCCAGGTGGCTAGGCAGAGTGCACCCCAGAGTGTGGTGCCACCTGGACCTTGTTGCGTCTCGTTGTGGGGAGTTCAGAGCCTCTGGAGCACCATGCCAGGCAAGCCTGGGTGAGTGCTGGGGCCTTGCTCCTGGTTGGGTGCATTCGCAACCTCTAGGACCTGCTGTGCTGGCTCACCCCTGAACAATGGAGCTCCTGCCTTGTGCTCTGATGGGCAGAGCTCAAGTTCTCTAAGGCCCTGCAGCTATGCTGGCCAGTCCCTGATGAGCAGCTCTGGGGCTCTTGGCTGGGCTGAGTTCAATACCTCTGTGTCCTGCAAGGTTGGCCGGGCATTCTCCTGGTGGGTTGTGCTAAGATGCAGGACTGGGTAGAGCTGGATTCTCTGTGCAGCTAGTGAGGGTGCACTCCTGGACTCTTCCTTGCTATTTTTAAGAGATCTTTCCTTTCATGATCATGAGGCTGCTGTCTTCAAGGTCTGAAAGTCTATCTTCAGTTTCTTTCAAGTGGTTTTGCCAGCTTTCAATGGAGTTTTTCATTTCCTGGCTCTGTCTTTGAATCTGTTTCATGCAATCTAAATCTCTCTTCTATTGTTCATTCATGGTTTCCCTCAGTTTCCTATGCTCCTCTATTTTTTTTTATCTGTGTCTTCTTTAGAGATGCTTAGCAATTATTTTATTATGTTTTTTTATTTCTTCTTTTGCCTGAGACAGTATTTCTGTTCTAATTTCTCTTATGGTCTCATGAAGTTGTCTCTTTACTTCAGTTGCCATCACTTCAGAAACTTCAGGGGTGCAACTCCTGATCTCTTCTGTGTTTTCATCTCCTGGACTTACTCTGCTTGGGTTGGAATGTAGGGACCGCCTTTTGCTTCTTCATCTTGACATTTTCTTGGGTTCTTCTAAACAAGTGGGTAGTGGGGTCCCAGGCACTTCCCGTGTTAGCTACAATTTCTTTGGAGCGTGACTGTTTCTCCTGGGTTCTCCGGGCCAGTGCTGGCTACGGTATCCAATCGTGGCCACTGGGTGTGCCGGTGCAGGGCTGGCTGCTGTTTTTCCCAGCCTGTGCTAGCTACCTGTGGGTAGTGTCTTCCAATGGCTGCTGGAGTGCGCACAGGTACATTGCCAGCTTCTGCCTCCCTACCGAGCTGGTTACCTGTGGACTGTGTCTTTTGATGGCTGCCGGAGTGCACGCCAGGACAGGGCTGGCTGCTGCCTCCCTACTGAACTGGTTACCTGAGGGCAGTGTCTTTTGATGACTGCTCTGTCTAACTGTTTTTAGCCAGTTGACTTTATTTCAAACAGTGCTGCATGCATGGTGGTAAGGGTAGGTCTGCAGGAGCTGCTCTCCCAAAAGGGAACTTGGGGTCTGTCTTCATCACTTTTCTTGCTGCTGAGACCAAATACCCAACACCCACAAGTTAAGAGGGGAAAGGTTTATTCAGCTCATAGTTTATAAAAGTTTCAGTCTATCATCGGCTGGCTCCAAGACAGGGTGGCTCAGCAGACAGTCATCACAGAGGACAAACAGTTCATGATGGGCAGAAGGTAGCAAAGCAACAAGGAAGGTCCCCAGCTCTTTCTATCCCTTATATCTTATTCAGGCTACTTAGGGCAGTGGTGCTCACACCCATAATCCTAGTGCCCTCAATCCTAGCATTGCACCATGTCAATTCCAGCATCGTACACTCTAGATCCAGTCACCTCTGAAAAAGCTCCACCTATGACTGCATGAGGCTTTGGAGGGACGTCTGGACACAAACCATAACACTTCCTGACTTGGCCCAGGCAATGCAGTCACAGGTGACCTTATCCTTCAACCATCATACACCTAGGTTATACTAGGTGCTGAACTGAGGGCTTGCATTGCTCCCTTGGACTTCTCCCAAACCAGTGCTTGCATTAGTCATGAACTTATGATTAGGAAAATTAAATCATCAAACTGACCCAAGTATATTGAATTAAGGAGTGCAGCAATGTTGAACGTAGAAACAGCCCTTCCATATGTACTCATAGTTCAGTGCCTGCAACTCGTGCAACCAAAGCAGGTGCTGTTGTTGAGACTGTCTAACCCTTCTGTCCCTGGATGGTGACACACCTGCAAACTTTGTGGATTCAGGATGTGCACATTGGGAGTCTACCATTATTAAAGCCAAGCACTTTACTGCAGGAGCACCTGACATGCTCTACAAGAACACTGTGCTTGTTATTTTTGTAGAGCACCTTATTTTAGATGTCAGCAGAAGGAGACAGGTCTTTCTCCTCACCTAGCTATTTCTTTTGTGTTGACCCTCAGTCCTCTTCCACCTGTGCCTGGCCATGGCATGCACACTTTAGGCACTTACTGAGTACTCGCTCAGAGACATGAAGCCATCCTGTCACCCAGAATCGCCACTCTTTCCTATAACTGTGTCTCTAGGTCCTCATCTACCCCTCACCCAGGCTTTGATGACCAGGGAACATGGGGAGAGGGTGCAGGAATGTAAGTGTACAGAGTTTTGTTTGCTTTGTCTACTTTGGCTAGAACTGAACTTGGGCAGACCTTCATGTTGAAAGATATTGTACCCAGACCTGCGTTTTGGATCTTGAAGCCAAGTACACTGCAGATTCTCTTTTCTGCCAGGTGTAGTATTGGGGCAGCCAAGAGCTGCAGTTTGGCCCAAGGAGCTATACTGTCACTGATAGCCTGACAAGTCCCTTTCAAGGGCCCTGGCTCCTGAAGCACCGGGCAAGGGCCGGAGGAACTCTTGGGCAGGTTTCAGTAGTGCACTGCTGACATTTCAAGCTGGTTTCTCTTTCTGATAGGGCTTTCTGTACCTACAGGATGTTTTCAGCATCTCTGGCTTCTCTCCGCTAGATACCAAGAACACCCTCACCCCACTGTGACAGCCAAAAAAGTGTCCAGGTGTAATAGCCCCACCTGAGAACCCCTCCCCAGAAGGAAGGGTGGACGGAGGGTGGGAGGGGACTCTTCTTTCAGGGTGTCTTCTCTCCATCCTGGGGAGGCAGAGGCCTGTGGTGGTCCCTGCTGCACCACCCTTCTTGAACTCGAAGTGTGTATACATCCCCAGGACGTCTTGTGAAGGGTAAGGATCTTCCTTCTAGGGTTTGGGTGGCTGGGCCTGTGACACTGGTACTGCTTGTCTAGAAGTGGCCCAGATGGGGCTGCAGGCAGCAGGTCCTCCTCATGGTCCCTTGCTGGAGGTTAACACAGTGACAAAGGGCCAAGCATCCCACATTAGACATGAGACTCTAAAGGTCTCGGAGGATGCAGCAAGAAATGACCCCTGGAAGACCTTGTCCTGACCTTGACTTCTGCCAGGCACTCAGTCCTGAGTTCTAAGAAGCAGATTTCATGACTAATGCACCCTGGAAACATGCACAAGTTCCATGTGCAAATCTGATATTCTTTGGCAAGAAAGAAAAACAAGAAAGGAATAAAAAGTGAGCCCAGGTGCCTGAAGAGAGGAGCTTTACAACGTTTCAGGCTTCTGGGAGCACAGGTTCGGAGTCACAAGGAGATAGGAAACCTGCGGCTCTGGACTTTATGTCCAGATGGATGTTTTAAAGAATTCAGGCAGGTTTTTTTTTTTTTTTTTTTTATCTCACAAACACTGGGAGAATGTGAGAAGCTAGTTGGAGAGGACAACTGTCTTTATTTTAAAAGCTGTTTATGTGAAGCCTGGTCTGAAATGGCACAGGCAGGCGTGCATAGAGGCAGAGACTGTGGCCTGTATAAATCATTGTGGTAACAGCGTGGCACTTTCTTTTCAACCACAGGGATGTGATCTTTGGAAACACAAAAGCCAGTCACCCCTCCTTTCAACTGCCACGCTCTCCCCGCAAGCATGTTGATGCAACTTGAACAGCTCAGAGCTATATTTAGCACTAACCAAAATACCCACCGCCCAGACCGCTCCCTCCCGTGCCCCTGTGAATGAGCTGTGTCTGCTGTATTCCAGCACAACACGTGTGTACTCCATCCCAGAGGAGCTGCGCACAGGAACCATCGTGGCCAATGTCACAGCCAAGGACCCTGACAATGAGGGAAGCCTTCCTGGGCATCTCCTGTACACCATCACAACAGTCAGCAAGTACTTTGTGATAAACCAGAGTGAGTTGCCTGTGACCCTCTTTCAGTGTATCCTCTAATTCTGCCATTTGGATCATTTTATAGTATTTTACCTCTCTGACCTGGGGCACACCATTCTGTCTAGGGTCATCATGGGGACCAGGGGATAAATGTATAAAAGCAGCTGGCCTGGGGGTTGTAGAAAACATGGGCAGGTGCAACTCTGCCTCTTTGTAGGGGTGAAGAGATTTCCTTCCTCACTCATCATTAGGTTTATGCTGAGGCTCTACAGTCTGTGTCTAAAAAGGCATATGAACAAAAAAAAAGCCATGCAAATATATTAATCTGAGTTCGATGTGACATGGGGTCCTTCAGAAAGTAAGTCTCAAAGCTACAGGGAAAATTGCACTTCCACATTAAGGCTGCTAAGGTGAATAGTTGGTAAATTATGGCTAGAGAACAAAAGGTGTAAAATCGAGTCAGCAGTACACAGTGGGGCCTTAGCCAGGCCTGCACTGCAGATTCTTCTTAGCCTCTGTGTCTCCCATGGCTAGGGTGATCCTTTCCTCTGGGTGCAGGTGGGGCATCTCTGGCTTGAAGCTTTTTGGGCCACTTCATGGGAAAGGCAGAGAATTCCCTTACGGTGAAAGTCAAGAGGTGAGAGAGGTCTTCCTGCTTCTGCCCCTTTCCCAGATGCCAAGGTGCTGTGTTGAGGGGTTGCATATGTTGAAACCCCATCATCTGTGAGAAAGGTGGGTACATGAGGGCACATAGATTCCTACCCCAAGGAACCCTGACACCTTCAGAAGACAGGATCTAGCAGGGCATAGTGGTGCATGCCTGTAATCCCAGCACTCAGAAGGCTGAGGCAGGAGGATTGGTACAAATTTGAGACCAGCCTGGGTTACAAAGTGAGTTCAAGGCAAGTTCAGACTACATAGTGAGACCCTGTCTCAAGAAACAAAACAAAACAAGAAAACAAACAAACAAATTAAAAAAAGAAGACAGTATCTATTCCATAAATGTAGAATTTCAAAGTCCCTAGTTGTCAAATTTTTGAAGAAAAAAAATGCACAAGTGAAATTAATCTTAAAACATTTCATTTAAACCAACAGATCTAAAATATTATCATTTCACCATGTAATCAACATTTAAGATTATGAATGAGACATTTCACTTGATTTTCTTTGGAACTGAGTCTTGGAAGTGCGTTGTGTATTTCAGACTTAAACCACATCTCAGCGCACATCAGTCCCCTTTCAAGTACTAAACAGCCCTCGTGGTGACAGGTGGGACAGTGTCCTCTAGCTCAGTCTGTCAGGTTCCTGGGACTTTTCTCTTAGAGAAAAAGGTTTCTTCTGTCACGGCCACTTTTATCGGCAACTTCATACACATCAGGTATTATGCAGAGTGACCCATTTGCATTCCGCCCCACGTAAACAACCCGATGAACGTTGTAATCCACATTTGACATTTAACAGAAGAGGAATCTGAGGCTTGGGAAGAAACCTGGACAGGCTGTGACTTGCCCAGGGTCTCACAGCTGATAGCTGTGAAGCAGAGATTCCAATCCAAGCCAGCTAATTCCAGAGCCTGCCCTCACAGCCACCACTAGATGGTCCCACCTCCATAAATCCAAACCACCTCACCCCAAAGGACTTCACTTGCCGTGGAGACTGTGTGGAGGCCAGCCACAGACACCCCCAAGAGACCGTGTGTTACTAGTCCTGTCAACCAGAGGGTGAAGGACACCTTCCCTCAGGGGAGACTGGCAAGGGTGGTCACTGTTAAAACCCTAGCGTGTGGTCACCACGGGCCTCGCTCTGTGGTAGTGTAGGGAAGGACAACCAGGGTTGACAATTCTGTTCCTTCAGGTACTGCAAAATTAACCTTTTAATATGTACACTTTTGGGGGGAACACTTTTATTAAGATTCTAGTTACATGTAACAGAGACTAAGGCACACCAAACCAACCATGGGAAGAGAAAAAAGGTCGGGACGTGCATCAACAGGATACTGGGTAGATCACAGGAGGTGCTAGCTGATCAGGACACAGGCAGGGTGGACCCAGTGCTGCTATGATGAGCTCATCCTCTAGAGAGCCAGCCTTCACCTGTGACAGCGTGAGTCTCCCAGTTACTGATTCTCCAACAAGACATTCCTGTGGGCCAGGCTGGGGTCAGCCATCTACCACTTCTGTCACCTATGGCCAGGGCTGTGGCCAGAGGCCCAACTCAGAGTCTAGGGGGAAGCATTCTAGGAGGATCAGGCCAGCTACTCTATGAAGTTCCTAGTACAGAGGCTGACATGAGCTTTATTTTGTAAATGTATGTTGTCATAGTCACTTTCCTCATCACTGAAACGCAATGCCTAACACCCACAACTTAAAGGAGGAGATGTTTATTTTGGCTCAAGTTCATAGAAGTCTCAGTCCATAGTCTGGTGGCTCTGAGGCAAAGCAGAGGGATACGGTGGAGAAGAGGTGCTCACCTCATGGCATTCAGGAAGCAGAGTCAAGGGAGGAGCAGGGAGAGTGACATAGGCTTCCAGGCCTCGCTCACAGTGACCAGACACCACCCCCTTACAGCAAGTCAGGTGAAGCCCCCATAATCCAGCCACTCCCAATGGTGCTGATGATGGCCGCGAGAGGTTTTGGGGGGACAGTTAGATATAAATCACACCATAGGTGCGTAGAGGATATTCTCTGTGCAAGCCAATCCTCATCTTAGAACGGCCTTTTCCAATTTTCTGCAATGCCTTTACTGATTCTTCATTTGTCTTCAAAGGATCACGTTGTAACCTTTGCCTTCTTAGTGACTGGTACAATCCAAGTAGCCCAGAGGATAGACCGAGATGCTGGTGAATTAAGACAGAATCCCACCATCTCTCTGGAAGTTCTTGTGAGGGACAGACCCTCTGGGGGCCAGGAAAACCGCATCCAGATAACCTTCATTGTGGAAGATGTCAATGACAACCCAGCTACCTGCAATAAGTTCACCTTCAGGTATGCACATTTGCAAATGAGTGCTGGGCATCTTCCCTCTAGGATGGCCCTCAGCCCTTTGGCTTTCCTGGTACAGTTCAGGAAGAACAGAAGAATTACGGGCATTTGGGGAAATGGCACATGGCAATAAGTAGATTTGAACTGTCAAATTTGGTTCATAGGTTTTCTTTTCACCCTCCTTTTTCCTTCCCTCACTTTCATTTCCCTTCCTCTTCGTTATTTCTCTTCTCCGCTTTCTAACTCTGCTGAGAGTTATTTTTTTTTATTTTGCTGTGTTGGTGAAAAGTACCACAGGGACTTGTCAGACCCTCTCTGGGCTGTGCCTTTTCTTTATTTATTGCTACCAGTGGCAAGATGGTGCTGTTTGTTAGCGGTTATAATAGATGCCTGGGACTCAGGCTCTGCTAGGAACTAGGAACTCCCAGAGAAATGTACTACCAGTAATATGAATAAATCAAACCAAATCTTAACGTAAAACAAAACAAAGCATCTAATTCACTGTACACAATTTAATTGCATATAAACAAAAGGGAAAGACGCAGATACAAGTGGGATATGAATTATTTTGTGTATTTTAACTTGTGCTTTGTCTTACAACCTACCCACAGTTATTTTAAAATGAAGGCCCTTATGACTCTGGGTTAATATGCTTCTTGGCAACAGTATTATCTTTCTACTATTTTATCAGTGATTTCCTGAGTTAGCTTCATCTTTGCGGATTCCATACCAGCCAGTTTCTTATTTCCTGGGAGTCTGAAGAGGTGTGCTCTGGGGGCAGTGGCATCTCTGGAGTAACCCTCCCAGAAAAGATTGCCCTACATCTGCAGCCAACCTGAAGCCAGAGCAGGTCGGTGCCTCTGATGTCTCCATGGGGAGTCTCTTGTGTTTATCTTTGACTGGTTTGGCAAGTTTGTGCTAGGTGCCTTTGAATACAGACCCAAGAAACCAACAATACAGTCATGCAAAAGACAAAGAGGCTAGACAAAGATAGTCTGGGTTAAGCAATAGAACTAGAAATTTCTTTATTATACTTGTCAGTGTCTTCCAGTTCTTCCAATGGACACGCCCTGCATAAAGTTAGAGATGCTGTGTGGCCTTGGTGCTAGACACATCCCTCACCTGCCATTCCTCTCCACCCTGCCCTGTGGCCCAGGAGGCAGATCCCAGTTGGCTTTCTTGCTGTATAGGGCTTCTGTTGGCCAGTGAGGAGCCCTGGGACGGGGTAGTGTCTTGGTTACCTTTCTCTTGTTGCTGGGACAAAATACTCGACACCCAAAATGAAGGAAGGAAAGGTTTTTTTAGTCCACTGTTTGTGGAGGTTTCAATCCATAATCAGTTGGCTCCAAGGCAGGTTGGCATGGCACTGGGGCAACACTTCAAGGCAGCAGCCAGGAAAAGCAGCCAGAGAATAAAGGGGGGAACAGGCCTCTCCTCTCTTACATTGTAAGCAGTCCCCTGCCTCCCCACTGGGGCAGGTGTAGCACTCACACCACCTCTGTGCCCTCCTTTTTTTTTTTTTTTTTTGGTGGCACCAGGGATTGAACTCACAGCCTCCCACCTGCCAGACAGGCACTTAAGCTGCTGAGCCAAACTCCGGGTCCTTGTGCCCTCCTCTTACACAGGCTGAGGATAGTTACAAAGTAAGGACTCTGGCCCCCTGCTGAGTCTCTTCCTTAAACTTCTAAACTTCTCAAGTTGACACAGTGTATGAACTGTAACAGAGAGGGGGAGGTTATCACTTGGTTTTAGGGCTCCTTTGGGGAGTCTGGATCTGGGGATGGTAACATCCATTTCCCCTGTGTGTACCTTGGTAATAGTCCCTTTTCTAATCCCCCTGGAATTATCCTAATTTGCCATCTGCTTCCTGCCGAGACCCTGATGAACTCAGTCACAGCCAGACCGTGGGTGTGACAGGCTCCGCTCCCCACCTAAGAATTCCCACACCTCGGTCTCTCTGAGCCGAGGAGGGAGGGTTGCCACGGGGAGCCAGGACGGTGTCTTCCACACCACTGCAGACATAAACCCAACTCACCTTCTCTTAACAAAAGCCTGGGCCCTAGAGATGGAGTGGAGATGTTTTGCAGAGTCACACTTACTCTTTCCTTAAAAATCTAAGTCTGTGGCAGCCACACTCTGGGGTGGTCCTGGTACATCCTGGGAAATTCTCCTCTCGGACTCTGCCCTCTTAGGCCTCCTGCTCCTCCCCGGCCCCCCACCTCTCTGGGGGAGAAGGACACAGGAGTGAGAGCTCTGGGCACCTGGTGCCTCCCCTCTGCTCCTCCTTCAGGGCTGGTCTGTTCATGGCAAGTCCAGCTTCCTGTGGCCGATTCCCCAGCGGTGACCAGGGCAGTTGGCAGGTGTGCTCCAGCCGGCTGGTGACATCACATTTCAAACGTCCTGTCCCGGGCAGGCCCTTCCCGCTCCTGATCTTCCCTCCAAATGCACCCCGCAGACCAACACTAAGTCGGTAGCTGACTAATTGTGTTTACGACCGCAGCTGCTTCGACACAAGGTCAAGCCTGTCCTCTGGGACTTTCCAAGGACGGTGACCCCAGCTGTCCCAGCAAAGCCAAGGGCGCCCTGAAGCGGAAGTCCTCCCTGCACGGCCCCGTCTGTGTCCCCTGCCTGGCTCCTGCGCTCCTGGACAGATGGGGCTGGGAAGCTGCCACCCCTCCCACCCCCTCTCCATCCCACCCACAAAGCTGGGCACCCACGCAGGGCAGAAACAGCGCCGCTGCCGCCCTCTCTAACCCTGTCTCGGAGCAGGCCGGGCAGTGAGTACCAGCCGAGTGGTCCAGGCCGGAAGACCCGGGGAGGAGAGGGGAGGGAGGCCTGGAGGCGGCGGGCGCCCCCTGCTGTCCCCGCGGGGCGCTGCAGGCTCCGGCCCGAGCCCCCGAGGTCCGCGGCTTCCTGGCAGCGGGGCAGGGCGAGTGATGAATGAGCCATCCGGCCCGACCTCAAAGGCGCCGAGGCTGAGGCAGCGGAGCTCGGGTTGTGAATTGCCTGGCCCTCTGCGAAAGCGCTCTGCTGGAAGCGCTTCACAAACCTGTGCGTGAGCAGGGGCGGGGAGGACGGCACCTCCGCATGTGGCTGGCGCGGCCTGCTCTGCAGGCAACGATCTGGGTCAGTGGTTCCAATGCCACGACGGAACAAGGAGTCTTGAGTTTAGAAAAAAAGACCTAGTGTCAAGGAAGAAGGAAAGAACTACTGAAAGCATGTCCTGCAATCCCAGCACTCGGGAGGCTGAGGCAGGAGGCTTGCTAGGAGTTCATGGCTACCGTAAGATACAGAAGGAAATTTAAACACACACACAAAGGGTCACCAGCGCTGGGAAGAAGGTTCGGCTGCCGGCCCAGCGGGGTCGAGTGCAGAGGCCTACAATGTCCGGCTTCACAACTCGAGGTTCTTTGGATAGTGCGATCTCCTTGCTTCTGCAGGGTCGTAATCATGGCTTACACCTCCAAACGTCCCTCCGGGGGCCTGGAAGTTCACGGATGGAGCCTGCAGTTCACAGCAGCGGTCCCCATCTGGAGGCGTTCACTCCCTCGTTCAGGCCGTGAAACCACTCTGAACCACCTTTCCTCCCCCTGCAAAATGAGGACAACAGCACAGAGCTCTTGGAGATGAAGGAATTGGAGTGCTTTTCAGGGGCTTGGTAGGAGACAGCATGCAGCATTTAATATGTTACACCTAATTTATTTTGCCATCCCTGCCCCAGTACTGTAAAACTCAGCCCTGAATCCTGCCTGTCTGTGCGGCATCTCTGAGCGTCATGACTTTTCTGCCCTTCCCAGAGAGAGCTGCGCCTCTTCTGCTCAAATCTGGGCTTGACCACGCAAGTTGTTTTGGCCCCTGGAACACCCCCAACACAACCCAACAGAAGCTCGCTAAGTGCTTGTGCTTCGGAACTTGACCTCTCTTGCTACTTTTGGACCCCTGAGTTGTCCACATGAAAACCTGGACTGGCCTCCTGGAGGAGGAGAGACAACAACAACAGAGCAACCGCCTGCCCACCACCAGCCACCGGAGTGCGGCCAGCCTAGACCTCCAGCCCCGGGCAAGCTGCCAGCGACTGCAGAGCCCAATCAGGTCCAGCTAGAACCAAGAGAACTGCTGGGTAACCCCTAGCACTGTGAGAAATAGTGATCGCATCCTGTGTGAAGTCACCCAGTTTGGGGCTGGTGTGTTAAGTAGCAAATGCTAACATGGTTTCTGTCCATTTAATGGATGGCAGGATAGAAACCTAGAGACATGAAAAAAGTCCTGAGTGAATTGAAGCCTACAACATTAGTCTTCCTCACAGTCTCCTGGGGGGCAACTTTCCTCATGTGTTAGAATGGGACCTCCAAGTTCAACCCTTAATAAATCTCTTTTGAATGAATGACACTAAGGTACTAGGAGGGCCTTCTATGACACTGAAGCTGCAGGGACACACACCAAGGAATTCCCAACTTCCAAAGCATGGGGGATGAGGGTGCAGGGGTACAGGGGTTTTCTCTATCCAGTCTTCGCACTCCCACAGGCAGAGTATAGAATTTCTATTTCTCCTATATTCTTCTTTGCGATTGTGTTCTCGTGTGCCATCATTCATTCTACAAATATTTAGTGAGTGCTAAGAACAAAGCCAGCATCCCTGCCCGTGTGGTGCTTGCATTCTAGGTAGGAAACAGACAATGGCCAGGATAAAAGTAAGCACAATACATAAGGTGTTGCATAGTGGTGAGGACTAAGAATTATAAATAGAAAGTGGAATGGGAGGGCACAGTGGGCAGGGATCACTGATATTTAGATAGTGTGGCCTTCATGGGAAGGTGGCATTTGATTGGAGGTTAATGAAAGTAGAAGAAGGACGGTATCAGTCAGCTTTGTGAACTGATAATAAATACCTGAGACAACCAACTTATAAAGAGAAAAGGGTTATTTTGACTCCTGGTTTTGGTGGGTCCAGTCCATGGCCAGTGGGCTCCATTGCTTTGGTCCTGGCCAAGGTCCCACAATCCTCTTTAAGGGCACAACTCGTGACTGAAGGACTCCTCTCTCCCAGATCCCTGTCATAAAGTTCCACTGCCTCCCAGCAATACCACTCTGGGGGCAAAGTCTTGGGGGACATTCAGCACCTGAATAGTGGAAAGCCTTGTAGGTGGTGGTGGGGGGCATGAAGAGATGCCCACATAATGCAGGAGGGTAGGAGTGATAGGAGCCCGCTCAGGAGGAGTCAGGAGGAGAGGAGGGCAGAGAGAGTCCTGCAGGGCTTGTGTGTCAGAGTCAGGACTTAGAGTGAAATGAGGACCTAGGAGCAGAGAGGTGATGCGGTATGACTGCCCTTTAATGGGATGCCTCCTGAGATGGTGTTGAAAATAATCCAAAGGAGGCAAGGCCAGAAGCAGGGAGACTGTGAGGAGGCTCCTGCAATGACCCAGGCCAGGCTTTGGACTGGAAATCAAGGGGCACTGTGTAGGTGAGGAGGAGCACTCGGTCGCTGTTTGCGGAGAGAAAATACTGAACTGTGTCTTCTTGCCCAGCATTATGGTGCCGGAAAGTGTGGCCAATGGGACGCTGCTCCTGGACCTAAACAAGTTCTGCTTTGATAGTGACAGCGAAGCCCCAAACAACGCATTCAACTTCACCGTGCCATCTGGAGTGGGGAGCAGCCACAGATTTTTACAGGATCCAGCTGGCTCTGGGAAAATTGTGGTCAGTTTATGGTCATTGCATCATTAAAAGGGCATCAGGGAAGCTGGTCCAACAGGCATAGTGCTTTTGCTGCCCCACAGAGAGAGATTTCCAAAGTAGCCCCCTCTCGGAGCCACAGTAACTCACACACTTAATAGTGAGCCTGCGCTCTGCTTGGTCTTTATTTTACCCAGGTTCCGGTAAAATGCTATGCATAGCTGGGCTGGGGGTGCCCAGGTCTGGATTCTTCCCTGCACAGTGCAGTTTGTGTGCCCACTTAGAGTGCTTTTACTGACACATGGGGGCCCTCTGCACTCAAGCACTTTGTTTATTTGAGTGCTGGTTTGCGAATGAGGTGTGAGGGAGGAGAAGCAGGGCCTGGGCCTCAAGGTGTCCTGACAGATTCTGCATCGGAGAACCACTGGAGACCCAGGGGAACAGGGAACAGGACAGGGAGGGTACAAATAGCATGGTTGTGGGGGAAGGTGGCCCCAGCCAGCTCTGGGAAACCTTTGCTTTTGGGACTTCTGCTGGAGGGCAGTGGGGAAAGAGAGGAAGAGGGGAAGGACAGGGCAAGTGGGTGACATCTTCGGGGTGTCAAGGGAAGGGGAAGAGGGCAAACAGCCTGCACCTCTCCTTCCACCCCATTTCCTCCTCTACCTCCCAGCCCGGCCCTGCCTCAATCTCCAAGAGTCTCACT